>JBAMAX010001563.1:0-299910 GCA_037043745.1 Chymomyza amoena
GTATAAGTTGAACTTACCACATCGATAATTTGCATGAGTGTTAGACCGAAACTCAATTGCAATGGATCGGATTCATTGACCACAGGCCGTTCCAAGCTATTATAGTTGTCGAGCAGGGCATGAAGCAATCGTTTCTCATGGGGACCAGCATTACACACTATAATAAATATATAACGAAGAGAGAGAGGGAGAGAGAGAGAAAAGAGAGCAAGTTTAATATGAGTTTAAATATCAAGCGGAAATATAAAGTTACTAATGCAGTTGCTAAACATAAACAAGCTGCAATGAAGTTAACACTCACAGATACACACGTACACCGACATACCTATTCACACACACACACACACGACTTACAAAACGAGATAAGCCAAAGAGTCATTGCCAAGTAGAAATTCAATTCAATTTGAAAGCAAATGCAACGACCTTATTCCACGTTAGTCAACGTTTTATATACTCCAATACTTTTATTATACTCTACCCAGTGTATTACAAATTTTTAGAGCGATTTGTCAAGGCAAAAGACTATATAAATGAAGTTAAGGACACTAACTTAACAATAAATTTATTATTATATGTTAAATAAATAATTCCCTGTTAGACCCCTTGGAAGAGGGGCATAGGGGGTTTCTATTAAGAACAGGGACCTACAGTTTATAGTCGAATCCAAACGGCGGTGTCTTTAATTAATAGAGACTTTATTATAATATTAACTATATTATTTATTATAATATTAATATTATAGTTTCATTTATTTTAATTTTTGTGTAATTTTTTTTCTCATTTTTTAAGTATACAAATTTTAGTTAAATAGTTTTTTGGCGAAGTTACCAATAATAAGCGAAGCTTTTTTATTAAAAAATAAATGTCTTTAATTGTAAAAAAATATTGCCGCGATTTTTTAAAAATGAACAATAACATTGTTTAAACATTACATGTTATAAAATATTTAATCTAAAAATATGAATCTTGACAAAAAAAATAAAATAAATCGCATTTTCGCATTTTATACAATCTTTAAAGGTTATTTTTAAAATAGAAGTATCCCTTTGGAACCAACAAATTTTAAAGAGTGCTTAAGAAAAAAATAAAACTTAAAAAATATTAATAGAATATCTTTTAAAAACATTAACTATTTTAATTAATATTTTTATTTTTTAAGCAAAACAAACCTATTTTTTCTAAAAAGCTTGTAGCAGCTTAATTTAAACAAAATTTAAGATTTATTTTAAGAATTAGAAAATAATTAATTTAAAAATTTACTTCCTAATTGCATTATTATTATTAAAGAGCCAACTTATTGCATTTTTCTTTTAATTTTTAAAGAATTAAAGAATTATTTCAAGAATTTTGACAATCTTGAAGAATCAACTCATTCGTTTTTTTTTAGTTTTTAAAGAATTTAAGATTTATTTCAAGAATTTTGAAAATTTTTATTAAAGCAAGTAATTTCCAATGTGCATATTTTTATTTAGAATTTTTAAGCAACTTTTTTTTTAAGCTAACTAGCTTATTATTTTAAAAAATCTTTAAGTAGTTTATTGTAGCATATAATTAATGGAACGATGTTTTAGATTCGAAGTAAATTTATTTTAAGTATTGTGATTTTAATTTAAGAACTTACTTTTTAAATTTGCATTAAGTAAACGGAAATTGATTTTAAATTTGATTTAAATACTTTTAATCTTGGTTTAAAAATTGTGAAAACCTTAATCTAAGAATTAATTGTTTATTGATGCATTTGATGTCTTATGTTAAAAAACAAAAACATTTAAATTGACGGTTTAAAGTATTAAAGTTACTTTACAATTTATATCTATAAAATAAAGATTGCGTGATTTTTATTTTTATACCCTGTACCGTATGGTACAAAGGGTCTATTAAGTTTGTGCAAGCCGAAAATGAATGTAACATATAGAAGGAGTCGAAGAGACACCCCAAAGTTACCTAAAATATGATCAGGGTGACTAGAGAAATCGATATGCCCATGTCAGTCTGTCCGTCCGTCTGTCCGTTTGAACGTCTAGATCTCAGAGATGGTAAGAGCTAGAGTATTCAAACTTTCACATTAGATACCATATTATTCCATAGGAGACAAGTTTATTTTATTTTTTTGATATCAGGGTTATATTATATGTTACAGCTCCCATAGGGGTGTTTCAGACGACCTCGAAAAAAAATAAAAGTTTTAGATGAATAGTTCGTTTGTTTATAAAGATATCGTAACCAACTTGGGCATTCAAAAGTTTTTTATAGTTCCCAAGCAATGTACTAAATTTGATAAAAATCGGTTGACTATATAATATTGCTTCCATAGGGCCGATCTTCCAAAAAAATCGACTTTTGGACAAAATTTGTTGTGTTTCGTTTGTTTGTGAAGATATTGGAAATAAGTTTCGCACTTGTAAGCTTTTTATAGGTCTTAAGCATTTCACCAAATGTTATTAAAATCGGTAGACTATATCATATAGCTCCCACAGGTCGAATAGGTCCAAAAAAACGTTTTCAATACCAAATTCGTTGTGTTGCGTTTCTTTGTAAAGATATTTGAACTTAATGCGGCATTCAGATTTTTTCAAAGGTACCAAAGCATTGTGTTAAATTTGATCGAAATCGGTTGACTATATCATATTGCTCCCATAGGACCGATCGGCTAAAATAACTTTTTTAAATCAAAATTCGCTATATTTCGTTTTTTAATAAACATATCGTAACTAGATTTGGCGTGCCAAATTTGAACAAAATCGGTATATATATATAGCTTCCATAGGTCCGATCTTCCAAAAAATCGATTTTTTAACAAAATTTGTTGTGTTTCGTTTGTTTGTTAAGATATTGGGACCAAATTTGATATTCGTGAGTTTTTTATAGTTCCTAAGCACTGTACTAAATTTAATCCAAATCGGTTGACTAGATCATATAGCTCCCATAGGACCAATAGGTCCAAAAACACGTCTTTTATACAAAATTCGATGTGTTTTGTTTGTTTGTAAAGATATTTGAACTAAATTCGGCATTCAGATCTTTTTTAAGGTATTTAAGCACTGTGTCAAATTTTATTGAAATTGGTTGACTATATCATATTGCTCCCATAGGAACGATTGGTCAAAAAAAAATTTGTTGCTAAAAATTCTTCTGTTTTTGGTTTTTTGTGAAGGAACCGGACTTTATTGCAAGCTAGTGGTACAGGGTATCCTAAAGTCGTCCGCGCCCGACTTTACGTACGCCATTTTTAATACAAAATTCGTTGTGTTTCGTTTGTTTGTAAAGATATTTGAACTAAATTCAGCATTGAGATCTTTAAAGGTACCAAAGTAAAAATTTGATCGAAATCGGTTGACTATATCATATTGCTCCCATAGGAGATTGTTCAAAAAAAAATTTTTGCTTAAAAATTCTTCTGTTCTAGTGGTACAGGGTATCCCAAAGTAGTCCGTCCGCGCCCGACTTTACGTACGCCATTTTTAAATTACAAAAGTTGCGATCCCTACTCCAAATATGTATATTTTTTGTTTATAATTACTTATTATTTTCTCAATTTTATTATTATGAATTTTAGGTAAAATTTAATAATTTTGATCACACTAACAATATTTTGAAATTTTTAAATTCAAGAGCTTTAATCCTATTTCAAGATTTAGTCTTAATTTTAGATTTTTGGTATTTTTTTATGCACTTTTAGTTTTACTTTAAGAAATAAAATGTTTTATTTGTGTTGCAGTTATTAAACCAGCGATGAATTTTTATGATTTTTTTTTTTAATAATCTAATTATTAAAAGTAAAAAAATATGTTTTTGAAATTTAATATTAAAATAATTTTTTGCTGAAACATGCTTTTGAGGTTTCTAATTAACCATTTAACAGTACAATTTTTGAAAATTTTATTTAGTATATCTGAAGAATGGTCGTTCCTTCATAAGCAGCAAAATACAAAATAAGAAAAAATCCTTAATAAAATCCTAAATAAATGTATAAAAAATATTTGCCATATTCTCAAAGCATTCAACACATAATGGATAAATGGAAATTTTGATGTTATATAATATGGAGTTCCATATATTTTGAGTAACGAAGAAGTCAAAAAAAACATAGAGTAAAGAGTTTTTGACCTCCCAACCTAAAATATTTGTTGCTCTATTGATCTGTTTTATCTTGCGTTCTTTCAATTTAAATATTTTGTGGAGAACGTCCAATTTTAGTAAGTTAGTTTAGTCAGTTTAGTCTTAGCACATTGCGTGTAGTGTATATCAAAGTCGATCATGCTCGATTTTAACGTAATCAATTTTTTATTTTTTTTTTTCTGCGTCCTTTTATTTTTGACCTGGTGAACTGGCTGTCAACGTTATCTGTGAGGCTGTTTGGGTCTGAGCTACCCGACTGTGACGGCAGTTTAACTTGCATTAACGTGTCGTAGTTGGAATTGTTGTTGATGTTGTTGTTGTTGTTGGTGTTGCCAATTAAATTTGCTCAACCAATAAGTGGCTTTGGTTTGACAACAACATTGGCCCTGGCTAGCAATGATGTTGTCCAGAAACTCGAACCGGCCGAAGCTATGTAGAAGCTGGAACAGCAGCAAGTGACCAAAGCAGCAGCTACAGCTTTAACTTCCGTTCCAGTTGCTTGTGGCACGGCAGCTTAAGTTTATCATGTGAAGTCAAGGCATCTGGACAGTCATTGGGCCGGAACGGGGGCACCAATAATTTGAGGCATGCGTTGAGCTGACTTTGTCTGCTGCCAATGCACAGGATTATTCTTTTTTTTTGCCTGTTTTTCTTTTTAGCCATATTTTTTTTTGTTTTTTTTTTTTGTTTTGACCTTCTTTATTGTAGTTACCTGTACGATTGGATTGGAAATTTTTGATTGCACAACATGGCTAGAAATGGGGCTTAAGATTTATTATGTCGCATTATCGCATTTTCTTGTTGGCTTTCCAATTGGGGCGTGGCAAATTGAATGAGCACTTACGTATTTCAGCCCAAAAGGAATCATCTCATCTGTAGGTTTGTCTTAAGGCAGCTTTAAATAAAGCGAACATAGATTTAAGATACTCATTTTTTTTTTTTGGGGTAAAATCTGTTTTGGGGCTTATTTATTACAAAGAGTGCCTTTGACCTACATATATTGTTCGATTTTCACGGAAATGGCAAGGTAAGGGGAGGCACAAACGTAAATCGTAAAGTTTTAGTTTTGACCCGAAAATTTCAAGGAATTTCTTTTCTCTTCAAGATGAAAATTTTCTTTAAATCCCACTGCTTGTTTTCGAACTGCTTTATAAATAAACGCTGCCACCTTGTCATAACTATTCAAAACTAAGATTTTAGCATAACTTTAGTTATTTTCCTGCACTGCCTTGTTAACCATAAGATTTAAGCCAGCTGTCATATGGGCACATTAATTGCTTTACAAAGTTGACGTTGCCATAAGATCAACTCATTAGCCAAAAACTTTAGACGAGTTGGCAGTTTTTGAGTGCTAACCTGATAGCTGAAGCCAAATGCCAAACACAAGGCGCAAATTCAACACAAATTAGGCTCAATTATCTCAATTGCGGCAAACGGCATAAGGTTGTGCATTTTAAAGCAATAGGCCAAGTTAAGACCAGACCAGACCAGCCCATCATCCAAGCCAAGCCAAACTAAGGCAAGGCAAGGTCGTTGCGGCAAGCTGAATATTCTACAATATGTGTTGCATGCTAACAGGGCACACACACACACACACACACACAAAAGTTTGGTATCTCTATAAAGCGGCAGCTGCCGCAAAATCAAGGCAGCTTTTTAAATAATTCATGAAATATTTAATATGCGTTCTCAACTGCAATCCCTCAAAGCCGATGCCGATGCTGCTGCCCCACCCCTGCCGCTGCTACCCTACCCAGCTTCGAGTTTGACGCTCTTGATGGGGTAGTGAAAACGTAATGCAAACTATGCATTAAAAGGCGGCAAGCCAAAAGTTCATCAAGGTGGCAAGAGCCGAAAGGGCCAAGATATGCAACATCAGACTTATGCAATTAAAATAAGACACAAAGTCATCTCTATGACTAGTTGAATTTTGAGTGCCCTAACAAGCTCTGATAATAATGATTGTGATGGTGGTGATAATGATGATGATGATGATGATGATGACGACGATGATGATGCGAATGATGATAATGATTAATTTCAATTCTTTTAGAAACAACGTTGATTAGTTGTGATGCCTTATACCCTTTATTTGTGGGTTTAAAGCTATTATAGACATGCCTATAGTTTTAGTTCTAATAAGTAGTTTTTATAATAAATTAGCAGCTTTAGGTTTTTTCAAATTTACCTAATTATAATATTATTATGTAAACTTAATTTAATATTTTAAAGATCAAACACTCAGTTAAAAACAAAATTAGCTTAGCTCAGTATATATTTAATATCTGTTAAGTATCTGTTAAAATTAAATATTTATACCATGGAATAAAATTAAATTTAAATTTTTTATTCCAAGAATATAAAAAGACCACAAATAGATTTTCCTAAGTCCAGAAAAAAAAAACTTCGTTTATAGGTAAACAATTTCTTACTTTTGCTTCCACCACGATTGAAGATTTTCAGTCATCTTTAGAGCCAAAATAAAAAACCCAGAATTATGGATTATGAATTGTTTAAGCAACTGACCCGGAAAAACGATTTTAAACTAAAAACAACAGAAAAATAAATTCTAATTACACTGTCCTACAGAATTGACAAAAATCAAAGAACTTTTCAAGTGACCTAGTGTACGTTGTAGGTCTTGACGAGTAGATCACGATAGCGTTTTTCAAAATTGTCTAACACCCCCAAAATCGGAAGTTATCGCTTAAAAACCGTTTTTCGGGTACTGCGATCACTCCCACAATCACAACGTCGCCATTTTTCAACCGATTTTCGATTGCTTTACGGGTTTGGAAAGAAGAAGATTCAAGCTTTAAGATAAATATACATTTGTTTATACTTCATACAAAGTAACTTCGAGATTTTTTAAAAGTTATCTAAGATTTACACTTTTTTGTTTTTTTTTTCGTTTTTCACACTTTGAAGTCATTTTTATATAACATTTTGTTAAAAAATCTTTACTTTTTTACATTTCATCTTGAGGAAATATTAAAATTCCGAGTAAGAAAAGTCATGGTTTATTAAAATCGGTCGATAAATGTTTAAGTTACGACGCTTTTTGTAAACAAGGAAATTAAAATTCCATCGACAAAAAAAAACATCGTTTGTTCATGAAGATAAATATATATTTTTGATAATTTTTATATATTTTTGATATTTTTGATATCGATCATGGTACAATATTTTTAGGAAATGCTCTAAAATTTTAGTATAATAATTGTTTTAATGAACTTAGTTATCCAAAAACAAAAACCAATACCCTATAGACTGTGCGCTAGACTACCATCCCAGAGGCTGTGTATTCGAATCCCACGTTAAGCATGGTCCAGCATTTTCCATTTTTCCTATTTCCCTACTTTTTCCTGTCTATTCTATATCCTATTCACTGTTGAATCATGTTTTAACATCAAATTTAAAGCTAGTGTAAAATTTTCACTTGCAGCTGCTTACAATTCACAAGTGGTTTAAGCGCGAATCCACTTATACTACCTCAGATTTGAATGCGAATTGTTTATTTTTTTCTTTAGTTTTGTATTTCTTATATTGCATGAGTAGATTAAGGAATAAGTAGTGCTGCAACGTTTGGATGCATGGGTTCTTCCGGATTAGGTTCGGCCAACTAAATAATGCACAAAAAAATCGGTAAACATCAGAAAATTTAAGAAACTTTAAAATGCAGGGAGATTCAGCGTTATGCACTATTTTATTCATACCAATAGTCGGTTAGCTATTCCTAGCGGAACCCCGCCTCATCCACGACCTCGAACACTTGCACTTTTTTTCCATTATTTTAAGTTTTTTTTCTATGCAAACACTTGAATTAAAAAACGCGTAAACGGCTGCTCTTGAAGAGGCATTTCAATTTATGTCAATAGTTATGAACGTTTATATTAATAGACAAGCTATTTTAATATTTTGTGCGCCACAGACTTCAGACTGCAGACTGCTTCAACTGCGTCGGTGAAAAACGGATGTTGCTCAGTGCTTCGGCTTGTATTCTGCATCTGGGTCATTTTTTCTTTTTTTGGTCTTGGGAGCACGAGTCTTCGGCTTGTTGGTCTTGGGAGTAAGAGTCCTCGGCTTCTTAGCATCACTTAAGGGTGGAAGTTTCTTCAATATCGATGGATTTTCTTTGTACTGGCGTTTGCAAGCCCGCGGCATTGGCTTATGTACTGAACTCTGTATGAGATTGGGTGTTTCAGTATTGACTGGGTCATCTGCCGAAGTATCGGGAACTGCTGTGTTTGTTATAGTATCCATGTTCATGGACATGGCATTGACTGGGTCGTCTTCCAAAGTAATGGGAACTGGTGTTATTGTAGTAGTGTCCTTGTTCATCGACTTTTCTACCTCTTGGAAGTTTATAATATCCTCTCTTTGGCGCTTCCATTTCTCCATAAAATCAGTTTCCATCAAAAAATGTGGCATCTTCTGCATTATGTTTTCCATAATCTGAACTGATATGCAGTGATTACACTATGCAACAGTTTTTTGATCCCGGCTTCAAAATAGTTGATCCCTATGTAAAATTTCGCGCTGAATTCAAATCTGCTTAGAAAAATTTTGAAAGTAGAACAGTTTTTGAGATATCGCCAAATTTGCATTTTTCATGTTTTGAAAAAAGGTTAGTCTACTAAAATACAATTTTCTCTGGTTTTAGTGCACCGATTTTTGTAAATTGGGACGAAAATTAAAGATAACAAAATTATTTCTTAAAAAAATTACAGTTGTTTAAAATCCAATCATAAATGACGAAGTTATGGCACTTGAATTTTAGTAAAAATTTTGATGATTTTTCAATTTTTTGCTGACTTTTACTGAGTTTTTTTCGATCTTTCCATAAAAATTGCTCCGGTTTTAGATATTGATATGATGGTGTAATCTTTTACGAACATTTTTTGCCCTGGTTCATCAACATTGAGTAAAAAATACTTCCGCATTTGGAGTATTTGGTGAAATAACTCAAATTTTATTTTTTATGACTCTGAAAGCACATGAATTCTAACATATTGCTCTCACAAGCTCAAAAGTTTTGCATACAAAAATCGGTGCACTAAAACCAGAGAAAATTGTATTTTAGTAGACTAACCTTTTTTCAAAACATGAAAAATGCAAATTTGGCGATATCTAAAAAACTGTTCTACTTTCAACATTTTTCTAAGCAGATTTGAATTCAGCGTGAAATTTTACATAGGGATCAACTATTTTGAAGCCGGGATCAGGAAAATTTTGAAATTTTGTTGCATAGTGTTATCAAATAGGTTGGACATATGCAGCACAAAGTTGCCATACAGATTTTTGCGACAAATCTGTTTGCCATAGCGCTTAACAAAATCTTCGCAGATCAGTGGCATGAAGGCGTAAGCGCGGATATTAGGGTATCGTTCCATATGTCTATTCCATATATTCATAATCTCCTTTTCGCCCTCATTAACATCGACAAAGTCGTTAAGTTTTCGCGTGGCGCGTTCGGGCTGCCAAGACGAAATGCATTAGTCCTCAGAGTCTTTGTCATTGCCTGGATTTATACGCTGATTGGTCTGAGAGTGATAATAGACTCTGTCGGTTTTTGGTTTCTTCTGCTTGTTGCCAGTGCTGCGTCTCACTGGCTTACGGCGACGTGCAGATGACTTGGTCCTTGGTTGATCATCAACAGCCGCAGCTATGTTTATTCCGTTTTCAGACATGCCATGCGGCAGTGCATCCATGCGGGGAAAACTTTCTGGACACAAGGGACATATGTTTTTGGTTCGAAACTTGGTTATTGTTGTGCGACATAACGTCGTTGTTGTTGTTGTCAACCGGAGTCAAGGAAGTAGCCGTGATGTGTGCGGTATATTTAAGCAGCTCCGACGCGGCAATTGTATCTGGCAGCTCTTTGTTTGAGAAAACAAAATTTAAATTTTATCTAATATTAAAAAAAAATGGATATTTGGAACTACATATATACCAAATAGTTACTAAAAAAATTATTCGAAAAAAATGACGGACGTAAAGTCGGGCGCGGACGACTTTAGGATACCCTCGTACCACTAGCTTGTAATAAAGTCCGATTTCTTCACAAAAAACCAAAAACAGAAGAATTTTTAAGCAATAAATTTTTTTTTGACCGATCGTTCCTATGGGAGCTATATGATATAGTCAACCGATTTCAATAAAATTTGACACAGTGCTTAAATACCTTAAAACAGTCTGAATGCCACATTTATTTTAAGTATCTTTACAAACAAACAAAACACATCGAATTTTGTATAAAAACGTGTTTTTGGACCGATTGGTCCTATGGGAGCTATATGATCTAGTCAAACGATTTGGATTAAATTTAGTACAGTGCTTAGGAACTATAAAATACTCACGAATGTCAAATTTGCTCCCAATATCTTAACAAACAAACGAAACAACAAATTTTGTTAAAAAATCGATTTTTTGGAAGATCGGACTTATGGGAGCTATATGATATAGTCAACCGATTTTGTTCAAATTCGGCACATTGCTTAAGTGGTCAAAAAATCTGGTTACGATATCTTTATTAAAAAACGAAATATAGCGAATTTTTCTTTAAAAAAGTTATTTTGGCCGATCGGTCCTATGGGAGCTATATGATATAGTCAACCGATTTCGATCAAATTTAGTACAGTGATTGGGAACTATAAAAAACTTTCGAATTATTCATCTAAAACGCTTTTTTTTGTCGAGGTCATCTCAAACACCCCCATGGGAGCTATATAATTTATCCCCGATATCAAAAAATAAAATAAACTTGCCTCCTATGAATTAATATGGGATCTAATGTGAAAGTTTGGTAACTCTAGCTCTTACCATCTCTGAGATCTAGGCGTTCACACGGACGGACGGATATATATATATCTATATATATATATCGACTTTTCTATTCACCCTGATCATATTTTAGGTAACTTTTCGACGTCTCCGACGTCTCCTTCTATATGTTACATACATTTTCGGCTTGCACAAACTTAATATACCCTTGGTACCATACGGTACAGGGTATAATTACAAAAATAGTTATCTAAATTAAACATTTTTATTTTGGAGAAGTAATTGTAATTTTATTTTTTAAAACATAAATTAAAAAAGTAAGAGCTATTCAATGATATCTTAATAAGAAATTGATGTTAAACTTTTAAAATTAAAAATAAGAATTGAGATATAATTTTAATTAAATGTGTTTAAGACAAAAATTAAAAAATAAGAGTTATTTAATAATATCTCGTTAAGATCTCCATAGAAAAGTTTTAAATCATACTAAAAATGCTTTGTTTAAAATAAAAAGTAATTTTCCAATTAAATGTAAAAAAAGAAAAAAAAATAATTCGTTGATTTTTCTAACAGCAACTACTAAAATATTTTTTTTGACAAATAGTTGAAGTTACGAAACGAGCTTAAGAATATTTTGCAGTTTTTTATATTATTGCTTTCAAAAACTTTTCAGCATGCTGATTATGAAAAAATGAATATCCTAAAAGTTTCTCAAAATTTGAAAATCTAAGATGGCCGCCTAAAAGCAAAGAATATTTTTTTTTGTAATCTTAGCACGAGTTGGCTAGGCACATATAAGCTCGCTGATCTGGGGTAAAAATTTCAAAATTACAAGATGGGGCACCCAATATGCCAGATCTAAGATGGGCGCCGGAGAGTACAATACATTGTATGACAAAAGTTTAAGTTGGTAATGCAGTGAGAGGATTTCGGAATTGCTGATCACGAATCTGGTTTTAGAACACCAAAATGACCATATAACATCAAAAATGGCAGACAGGGAATACAAATATTTTAATGGTAAAGAAAAAGCAAGAAAAAGGAAAAAGGAAATGCAGCAAGGTATTATCGGGTACTCTTATTACACAGGTCTACAAAATCAGAGTTCGGAAAACTAAGGTTAATTTCCGAAGTAATTTGCTGCGAAAAATTCGCATCCAGAGTCAAAATTGGCCCATCACATCACGATTTTCGAGTATTTGCGGTTACTCGAAGCGTTTTTTTTTACTTTTGAGGTTATGTATAGGATGCAAAAAATTGTGATATCTCTCTAGTTATATTTTTTACAACCACTTTTACCCTTTAAGAGTTCAATAGATCAAAATTATGGCTATGCGAAGTTACGAAATATAGTATATCCCTTCGAAGAATTTGGGTTCAGAATGGGAAAATAAAAAGATGGCCAAACCAGGATAGCGTTTGCTATCTATTTAATTATTGGCAATTAAGCTGTTAAAATCTAATATATTAAACAACTAAATAGTACTGTCAGCTATGGATAATCATATTTTCTTTATATTTTGTAAAGTAGAGTTGGAAACTTGTTCAGTGGTTTCTGTGGCTCAATTCCCCGTCGTAGAGTATGCTGATTTGAAAATCATTTTCATTCATTGACGATTTTATTTTTTTTATGATTCTAAAAAATGTCATAAGTTCCGTTGTTTGTATTCCGATCATAAAATCGCTCGAAAACCCTCTACAAATTCGCTTTAAACTGCTTTGGCAACCCTTGTAATAATGTATGTAGTGCATATACTAAAGCTATTGCATCTAATTTTCATGCATATTTAAGACAAGTTTTTTTTGTGGTATGCGCAGCAAACTTGTAGACCATGTTAATATGCCCCTCTAGTCGTGGAATGATATTAAATTATGCAAAGTGTATGAGCCACCCTCTCTTACTATACAACTCTAGTTGTTCACATGTCTCTGTATCTGTGTGTGTGCGTAACTTTGTGTGTGTGTGTGTGTGCTGCTACTGTGGCTAAAAAAGGTAAATATTTGCCGACTTTTAATGAGTGCTAATTATTCCGGCCTTGAGCGCATAGGATTTTGCTCTGCTTTCCTATCTTTTATTTAGTTTGCTTTGTTTTTTTGCTTTTTTTGTTGTGTTTTGCTTTGCTGCTATCATTTGTTGTATATTTTTTTTGTTGTTGTTGCAAGTTTTGTGTTATTTTGTTTTTTGTGGTAACCTTTTTAGTTTATATCAAAATTCAAGGCACATGGCACAGCTGCAGTGTAAATGATATTTGGCCAATATGCCTGCCTGCCTGCCTGCCCGTCTGGCCATGTCTTATGGCCCACAACAGCATCAACAACAACCACAAATAACTGCCAAATGTTGCCTGCCATGAGTGAGTGAGTATCATTAAGAGCATGCACGCGCCATTGTTGTCATTATCAGCGCTTATAATCAATGGCAATGGTGGTCTGGCCTGGTCTGGTCTGGTCTTGGCTGCTTGATTCCTGATGCCGGCCATAGTTGTGGTATACATTAAAGTGGCCAACATTAACGAATGCATGTAAAATGGCAATGGCAGGAACAATGGCGGTTGGCGGATGCCGGACACAGGGACGTCTGGCCGCACTTAATTATGAGACGCCAAGTAAAGACCGTCATTGCAGGCAACGTCTCATAGCCGGAAATGGTGGCTTGCCTGTTTTTTGTTGTATTTTTTTTTTTTTTCGAGACAAGATACTGGGATGTGGCCGTGTCTGATGAATGTGCACGCCCCGGGTGCCACAATGCTGCCGGAGAGTTTGTTGCGCAAAAGCGCTAAGGTCAACATGTTTAAGCAAATTGCAATTAATCGCTCAATTAAGTTTTGCCTCATGGCCTGGCTTAGTTGTGTTGGCTTGTACCAAGCGTTGGCCCAGTAGCTGGCCCTTGGACAGTGGGACAACGAGACATCCATAGATACCAAGCACTGGGCCCAACGCAATGTTTATGACCTTAGGCATTGGCCAGGCTAATTAGTATGCAAGTAATTGACACAGCAGCTGCCCAGCTATATATCTAGATACATTTGTATCTTTTGCGCTCTGTTTTGTAACCAAAAACCAAGTAGGCAAAGCAAAGCACTAGACTCTGAACATGATTGCTTGTCTTACACTTGGATATACTTGGCTCTAACAAGCAGTGTGTCCTTATGATTTATGCATAACATACTTTGAGGCCATTTGACCAACTGCACTATTACCATGCATAATATATATATACATAGTATATGTGTGTGTATATATAATAATAATAATAAATTTGATTACTCAACATATTTCGAGTGTCATACAAATTGCGTGATAAATCATGGCAAAGCAATTGATTTGAACTGCAGCTAACTAAAAGATACAGTCTGTTGCAAAAGTCTGAGCACACTTATAGCTTAAGCGTTGTTTGGTAAAACAGAAAAGCTGAAATTACTGCTGGCGCCATCTACACATATCAAAATGGGCAGCACTGGTTGTTGACCCTGCTGAACACATTTTTTGTAGTAAGAATTTTGATAACTTTCTTTCATTGCTTTTTTAAAAGTATGACAAAACTTTTTCAAAACACTGTACATATAAATATACATAGACGTTCTGGCCAAATATGCTATCATCGTCACCAGCTTCATCTACGTATGGTCCTGCTTATGACCATTTTGACTATTGCCCTGGCTATCTGCAATAGTGTTGAGCTTCGAATTGGCAGCAAAGGACACTGACACTGTGCATAAATGCATAAGTATTCAATCGCATGCAAATGTTCGGCCATTTTATCTGTGCAACTATGCAAACTACACACACACACACACAAACACCGAAAGCAAACATATTGTAGATGCATATGCATACACATAAATATATGTGCGTGTGTGCAACTAAATTGCAAAAGGTGGAGGAGCGGGGTACAGAGAACGCAATAAAGTCAGTAAAAGATACAGCAAAAGGCAAAGGAAGCCATGGTTATGTGCATTTACATTGCATTCATCTCGTTTTGCCATCTGAAACCAAGCAGCTGCGTTTTTCACTTAAGCATCTTCAGGACCCTTTGACGACCGATAACAGTTGCAGGAAAAGAAGCTATTTTTAGTGCTAAAGGATTGATGAAATCATAAGAAGCTTTTGTGGTGATGCCCCCTTGGCCGGTTTTGAATAGCGTCTTATATAAGTTGGTTTTACTTTAGTCACAGGACATAAATGCAAGTGACTTTTGCAAGTTATATATTTGCACCTTTTTATTTCAAATGCAGTTTTAGTTCTAATTAAACAGATTGTTACAAATCATTTTTACAGGATTAGTGCATTAAATGAGCTTTAAAGTTATAACAAAAATTTAACTTAGCCGGTCTCTAGAGAACTCAGGCCAAAATATTGCGCTTAATTGAAGTCAAAAAGGTATTTAATTAAGCTGAACTCTTCAATTTTCACGAGTATTTCGATTAAGTGTATAAAAATGTATATTGATTTTAAAAAGTCCTTAAAATTTATTTTTTCTTCACCCATCTATATATGAATTTTTTATAGAAATCGGAAGTCATTGCCTTTAAAATAAGCCCTTTCTCGTAAAATTTGATTTGTCTATTGAAAACCAGCAGTTCGATGTATCACCGCAAGTACACAAAAAATCATGATTTCACCAAAAATAAACGACTTAGTTTTATGATGTTGACAAAAATGGTCTATACTTTCCGGTATATTTCTTTAGAATATCAAAAGACATTTAATTGCCAAATTTATTCATAAACAACCTAAAACAGATGAATTTTGAAACAAAAATGTTTATTTGACCTTTCGTTCCTATATGAAATAGTTAACCGATTCTGATCAAATGTAGTACAGTGTTTCGGTACTTTTAAAAAGTTCTCAAAGCCAAATTTGGTTTCAATATCTTCAAAAAAAAAACGAAACGCAACGTATTTTGTTCTAAAAAAGATTTTTTTTAGCCGATTGATGCTATGGGAGCTAAATGATATAGTCAACCGATTCTGATCAAATTTGGTACACGCTTAGATATTTTAAAAAACTTGTAAGGGTGGTTTGAATATCTTTACAAACAAACGAAACACATGGAATATTAATTAATATAATGTTAATATTATTAACGACCAAGCCCAGCGTGTTGAGAGCTGTGCCCATAATATATAGGGCCTGACGGTGGACTAGACTCGGATATAAAAATTGGCAGGAGGAGAGTGAGAATGCACATGGTGCGCAACAACTCATAGTGTTTCCTGATGGATTTAATGAGGGTCTGCAGCCTGCCGTCAGCCGAGTAGTCGCTGCTCAACCTTTGCGTGCAGTCTGAATGGGGAGGCAACATAAAACTAAAAGAATATTTTAATAATAAAGCTGTCACGATGTAGCATGAATGATGATAATCATGAACTCTTTTAATAAATAAACATTTAAAATAACAAGTAGCGTTTTAAAAGAGTTCGCTTCAAACAAAAATTTTGACTAACAACTATTATTTCTGTGGTGCCTTGTTATTTGCTCTCCTCCTGCTCCATCGTTTCATTATATTTAATATGATTCTTGATATCAGTGACCATCGAGTCAGATGCAAAGCCCCTGGATTCGTCTGAAGAACAGCTCGAGTCCTGATTGCTCTCCTTGCTTACACCATCTGCCTCAAGCAGGACCCCTTCATCACAGCATTCAGGGAACTCGTACATCTCGAGTTGTTGGTCACCGTATACCTCCTTACGTTCTTCCGGCAACTGTTTTTGAGTCACATTTGAGTCCAGCTCACTGTCAAGTCCTATAATTTGGACACAGCTCTGTTTGATTAACTCATTTGCCTCAAGCAGGACAACATCAGAGCACTCAGGGAACACGTAGAGTTCGGATTGTTGGTCACCATATACCTCCTTACTTATTTCCTGCAACTGTTCTTCAGTCACATTTTCTATCTTTGAGCAGCATTCAGGGAACTCGTACATCTCGAGTTGCTGGTCACCGTATTCCTCCTTACTTTTTTCCTGCATCTGTTTTGGAGTTACATTATTTCCGTTCGAGTCCAGCTCACTGTCAAGTCCTATAATTTGGACACAGCTTTGTTTGATGAAATCATCTGCCTCTAGCAGGACAACATCAGAGCACTCAGGGAACACGTAGAGTTCGGATTGTTGGTCACCATATACCTCCTTACTTATTTCCTGCAACTGCTCTTCAGTCACATTTTCTATCTTTGAGTCCAGCTCACCGTCAAGTCCTATAATAATTTTGGCACTGCTTCCAGCACGTTGGGCTTGTTTGTTAGCTTTTTCCATTAAGCGCTGATTGATCATCTCGCCACTTATGTCTCCGTGTTCTTGTTGCTCTTCCTTCAACTCTTTGTGGAGATATCGAAGAGTCGGAATCACAATTTCTTGATTTACATCCTGGCAGCCATCATTTAACTTCTGCTCCATATTTTTCATGAACGCCAAGTGTGTATCAACTTTGGTTTTCAGTTTTTGTATATCGATGGGAATATTAGCTGCCATTTTAATTAATTCTTTCACAGATATAGCCAAATTGCTTACGTAAAGTTTTTTAAAATGAAATAAACGTCGTACGACTAGAGAGTTCAGAGTTTTTTTATATTGTAAACTGGTTAAACTTAATTTCCAAAGGCTGCTTTTTTAATATACAGGGGAAATATTTTGTACTTAATAATAGCTACAAATTATTCAAATTGCATTTAAAAATTTGTTTGACAAAGAAGAAGGTGGATAAACAAGGAGGGAAAAAAATTGAATGACCAAGACTTTGGCCACACAAAGATTCTAAAAAGAAACCATCTCATTGCTAACAGCACTTAAAAATAAAATTCAAAGCCCATATTCCAACCAAGGATGAGTGGAACGCTGGTGTACAGAGCACGGCTGGCGCAACTAAGATCTTCACGGACGGTTCCAAGATGGACAACCGCGTCTACATAGAGACACTCAACGTAAGAATATCGTTTAGAATCTCGTACCACTGAAATGTTCAAGCTGAGATCACGGCAATCTATGAGGTTTTTATAATAATAAAAAATATTTGTATTTAGTCGGATAGCCAGACGGTCTAAAACTTCCTCGCCTCTTTGACATCATGCTTGAATTCAGTGAATAATATTCACTTGTCTCTAGAGAAGATGGCTGAACAGTTTTAAAAATTAACGCATTTGGGTCCCGGCACATACGGATATTGAGGGCAACTGCATTTCATACTGGCAAGACAAAGAACTATCCGCATGCTCCTTCTGTACAAGGAGAGTCTGGGTATTCCTTAGGTCCCAGGATTCTGTTAAGGAAACTGCATTGCTGATGAACCGGTAAGACAAGGAACTATCAGCATGCTCCTTCAGGACAAGGAATGTCTGGATACTCTTATAGGCAACTACAAGCTGAGCATAAAAACCTTTCACTCTTACACTGCAAATTAAATGTGGAATCGAATATCGAAAATGTGCAGGATCTCACGGCAAACTTGGGCGGTGTACTGCAGGAAAAGTTATAAAAAACGTTGCTATCTAAACAGAGCTCAATACTCGAAAGTAATCCGAGCAATCACCGGAAACTGGTTGGTGGCATATCATGCATCAAGGCTAAACGCTTCTCACCATACTTCAATAGAAGCAGTGGTGATGAGGAGTAGCTGGAGATAGTAAGCCAGCTTTTCTGTCACTGCTCTGGACTCTGAGGGGCAATATTACGCTTCCTCAGGTCACACTTCCTAAATGACTTATCCCAGCTGTCACAACAGAGTCCTACATGCCTCTCACAGCTTATACAGGCCACCGGATGACTGTAAATTGGAACAACTAGAGAAACTCTCTAGTGGAGAAGGGTGGAGGAAAGTCCGCCATTGCGGTATCACAACAGGCTTATTTTCTGGCCTAAGTGAACTGTGGCATTAACTCCTAACCTCCTCCTAAAAGCTAAGTATAATGAAAGTTGAACTTTCTAGGCCTTCTACCATTAACCATATAATAAAATGATGTTAATAATATTTATTTACAAACCTATTTTCTAATTTATCAAGCAGCCTTCGGAAGTTAAATCAGAAAAGTTTTATAATAACGATCACAAAGTTTGTAATATTTCATAGAGACAGTATAAAAATTTCTAACGCAGCACAACATGGCTGGCAGTTCAATATCTATAAGTAATCTATTAAAAATGTCTGCAGATTTGTCAAAAAATTACTCTGAAATGAAAAAACCCATGGGTGAGCTTTTGGTGGATGCCAAGGCAGTGAACCAGAAGTTGGAAGATTGCTGCATTCCACGCAATAGCTCCATCGAGACTAAAAATCAAGAGCAAAAATTAAATGATGTGAAAGATGATTCGGAACGTTTAAATAAGATCATAAAAAACCAAAAGAAACATATTGGAAACATAGCCCAAATGATGGAACTTAGTGCCCACAATGATATACTCAAATTGATGGAGCAGCATAACGTCAAGCGACAGTTGCAGGAAAAGGAGTGTGGTGGTGTTGGTGATGATGGTGTTGCACTTAAGCAGGATGTGCTTAAGGTCTCTTATGATGGCGCCCAGACAGTTGCAGTATGCCAGGACATTGAGTGTAACCAGGACATGAGCGATATTGCTGACTTGTTAAATGACGATTTGAAAGAGAATTCTTCAGATGAATTCTCGGATTCTTCAAGTGATTCGGTTATTACTGTTATTGAAAATCCTTTTTACACTCAAAAAGTTAAAGAAATAACTCAAGCGCACAACTAACGATACGATATTTTCAAACGATTATTTTTTATTGAGTTTATTTTACATATCCTATATATGCTTTATATGCGTTTAAGTTTCAAAATTTATAAAATTTTTATTGTTATTATTTATAATTTTCCACGGAATTCGATTTAGCCAAACTCTTTTATTGTTATATGAAAATTCTCATTAATATTGCAATAATTGCTTGCCAAGTAATAAACAAAGTTGTGCTAAATAAAGTTTTTAATTCCCTAACAAAATAAAAAAACAACATAAAACCGAGTACTTTTTATTTTTTAACACAGCTGTTGAAATGCCAACGCCAAAGAATTTATATTTCCAAGTTATTTACGACTAATTAAAGGAACATAAGCAGTCACTCAAGCGAATAATTAACTGATACAACTTGGTCATACTTTTGTGTCCTTAAAGCAGTGTGTACACTTGTGTTAGCCATGAACACAAGATACAAAATGGTTGCAGCAAAATGTCACACGTTTAAAAAATTCTTATTTACTAAATATTAAAACCAAAAGCTTTAATTTATTTTTAATACAATTTTTCTATAAAGTACCTTTAAAATGCTCTGTTATTTATTTACTTTTAACAATTGATATTATACATTTTAAAAATAAAAAATTTTCTAATCCCACAACATTGCATTTAATAATAATAATAACTTGACAAAATATTTCTAAAAATTTTAGTATAATAATTGTTTTGATGAACTTAGTTATCCAAAAACAACAACCAATACCCTATAGACTGTACGCTAGACTACCATCCCAGTGGTTGTGGATTCGAATCCCACGTTAAGCATGGTCCAGCATTTTCCATTTTTCCTATTTCCCTAATTTTTCCTGACTATTCTATATCCTATTCACTGTTTTATCATGTTTTAACATCAAATTTAAAGCTAGTGATAAATTTTCACTTGTCGTTGTTTACAATTCATAACTGGTTTAAGCGCGATCCACTTATACTACCTCAGATTTGAATGTGAATAATTCAACATTTTAATTGATAAATAATCAAATATTAGTGGGACTTTCAAGCTCTACTATTCTAGTTTCGAATTGCAGTTCATTTTTCACTGAACAAGTTTAATCGTTCTTTTTGACATTTTGAAGCAACGTTCGGATGCATGGGGTCTTCCGCATTTGGTTCGGCCAACAAAACTTGTAATGCGCGGAATATAATGGTCACACTGAAATTAGGTGTCCATTTCATCAATTGGATGAGTAGATTTAGGAATAAGTAGTGAAGCAACGTTCGGATGCATGGGGTCTTCCGCATTTGGTTCGGCCAACAAAACTTGTAATGCGCGGAATATAATGGTCACACTGAAATTAGGTGTCCATTTCTATCAATTGGATGAGTAGATTTAGGAATAAGTAGTGCAGCAACGTTCGGATGCATGGGGTCTTCCGCATTTGGTTTGGCCAACAAAACTTGTAATGCGCGGAATATAATGGTCACACTGAAATTAGGTGTCCATTCTATCAATTGGATGAGTAGATTAAGGAATTAGTAGTGAAGCAACGTTCGGATGCATGGGGTCTTCCGCATTTGGTTTGGCCAACAAAACTTGTAATGCGCGGAATATAATGGTCACACTGAAATTAGGTGTCCATTCTATCAATTGGATGAGTAGATTTAGGAATAAGTAGTGCAGCAACGTTCGGATGCATGGGGTCTTCCGCATTTGGTTCGGCCAACAAAACTTGTAACGAGAGGAATATAATGCTCATACTGAAAGTAGTTGTCCATTTCTTTTTTAGCACGTCAACGCAGTAGCGTTCAAAAATATATATTTTTGATAATTTTTATATATTTTTGATATCGATCATGGTACAAAAAAAATGTGCAAATTTAAGAGTTATAGTGAAAATTCCAAGAACTTCATCATGAATTGTGACTTTTTTCTTTCTGCCGCATTTTGTCGTTGATCAAATTTAAATCCCAATAAATCCCAGCAAATAACTCTCGAAATATAAATGCTATCAAGATAAAGATTATTTGCGTGAAGTATTCACAATCTCTCTGCATTTTAAAGTTTCTTTAATTTTGTGATGTTTGCCGATTTTTTTGGCATTAAGCTATTTGGTGCACAAAATTTTTCAGACGCCATCTTGGCGCACATGCGCACGCAAACGTCTTTGATAAAATTGAATTCCCTGACAAATAGCTCCGGAAATTTAAATGTTAGCAAGATAAAGATTATTTGCGTGAAATATTCCCTGCACTTAAAGTTTTCTAAAATTTTGTGATGTTTGCCGATTTTTTGTGCATTGAGCTATTTGGTAAAAAAAAAAAAAAATTCAGACGTCATCTGATGTTTGTCACATTTTATCTGTGGTAAAATCTGAAGATAATCAAATGCATTGGCAGCCATCTAGGAATCAATGAGGGGAAATCTTAAAAAATTATCTAAACATTGCAGCTGTCGTATTTCGATTGCATTGTGTGTGGCGCTGCCGTATGAAGCATGCAAAATCAAGTTTTAATTTTTTTGGCCAACCCTACTGTGATTGTACTGTCTGCTGTATCGTTTGTATGAACAACGTACAGATCGATAAACGTATTTATTTTGTAGATAATTTCAATTCATTTCAAATTATTCGAAAAACATCAAACATGCATTTCAACTTTTAACTTTAAACACGCACTTAACAACAGGCCTTTAATTGTATTTGCAGCAAATTTAAACTGAAAAGCGTGATTCTAAGTTAAATAGCTAAAAAAAATGTCAAGCTAAAGCCGTGTGCCAACACAAATTCCCATATAAACAAGCTAAAATGGCAATACTTCCCATCTTCTGCATTAAACGGCTGTGCTACGTTCAAAAACATCCATTGTATACCGCTGCCACATAATAAAAAACAAAAATAGTGGAAAAATAATTATTTTCACGATGCCAGAGCCAAAATCAAAAGTGAACCTATTTGTATTATACATACATAAATAAGTATCTAGTACCAAAGAATATAGAACTAGTTCTTTTTTAGAACCGAAGCACACCAACATATTCGTCACATTTTTAAAGAATAAAGAATGAATGATCAAAGAAGAAATAACTAATTACCCTTCCGATAAAAAAACAGCACAGCGGAAAATAACTTACCGTTGCAAGTCAAGAGTGAGAGATAACAGGCAGAAAAATAATTTCCCACTGTTTTATAAATAAGAAAATTTTTTATTATTTAGTGTCATAAAAATATTCAGAAAAAACTCGTTTTTGTTCATACATTTTTTAGTTAATAATTAATTTGTAAAGCTTTTTTCATTTTGCAAACTTTTTCTTGCCAAACTCTTCTTTTGTAAACACACAAAAAATACGTCACATTTTTTAAGAATAAGAATGAATGATCAAAGAAGAAAAAACAAATTCCCCTTCCGATAAAAAAAACAGCAAAGCGGAAAATAACTTACCGTTGCAAGTCAAGAGCGAGAGATAATAACTAAGCAGAAAAATAATTTCCCACTATTTTATGAATAAGAACTAAAGAAGAATTTCCGCTACGCAAAAAAATATCCCTTCCCCTTCGAACATAAAAAAATTCATAACGGTACAAAGAGACAGTTACGATTCAACAAGCGAGGGCTGGCGTATGTATGTTTATATGTTTTATATACACTACTTTTTTTTACTTTCTTCGTTTCATAAAAAGATACTAAAACAAACTCGTTTTAATTCAGAAATTTTTTAGTTAATTAAATAATGTGTTAAACTATTTTTATTTTGCAAACATTTTCTTGCCAAACTCTACGTTTGTTTGTACTTATTTATGTTTGTTGATCTTTATCGGCTGCTGACACATAAAAAATAAGTATATGTAAAATAGTGCAAAAAAATGTTAAAATATAATTAAAAATGTAAATAAATTTTATGCATTAATTAACATGGCTATATACATAAATAATTAACGTATAAATAAATAAATAACAATAAATGGTCTCAACAGGGTATGCAAAATTTGGTGTGTAACTTTTTTAGTATTTTTTAAGGCATTGCTTTGTGTTAGCTTTAAAAAGCTGGCAACACTGCAAGCTGCGTCCACCATATTGAAAGTGCCGGCGTCTGTGTGCATTTCCTTTTTTTGCGCAGCACGTGTAAGTAGTAAGTGCGCAGTTTAATCAAGTTGCAGTTGCCATTTTTTACAACTTTTTTTTTAAAGAAAAAACAAATTAAAAATGGTTCTTACTAGGGCTAAAGCCAAAGCCCTGCAAAACTTGAACAACAATGCATCGGCAGCTGAGAACGCCGCACCAATTTTTCGCCATGACGCCAACTCTCGTCGCATTAACTTTGAAGTCGACACCCAGCCAAAATTTGTAAACATAATTTTTCACTCGTTGCTGCTGCAGCAGCAAGCCGATCGCCTTAGAAAGGATGTCGAAAAGATGTCTGTGCAAGCCTCAGTTTATAAGCTAAGACGCACAAGCCGTGAGCACACTCTGTTAAGCCAAATTGTGCGATTAGCTTATAATCCCAAGAAGAATTTAGACGAACACGCCGTCATAAACATACCAATGCGGTCCATCTCTACCACTAGTAAGTTGCGCATGCGCCTCCAGCTTCCTGATGGACGCAACAACGGTAAGGAGTACACCAGCGAGCTGCCGCTCCCGAAAGGTCAAATTTTCGAAGGCATGTATGAGACTAAGTTGGAGCAAGTGCTTAACAACAATCCCGGCAACGAATTAAGCTGGGTATGCTTGCCAGACGCCAGCTGCACCCAGGAATTCACAATGCAGTCCATGATCAAATTTTATTTGACTTTCTCAAACAAAGAGCTGCCAGATACAATTGCCGCGTCGGAGCTGCTTAAATATACCGCACACATCACGGCTACTTCCTTGACTCCGGTTGACAACAACAACAACGACGTTATGTCGCACAACAATAACCAAGCTTCGAACCAAATATGTCCCTTGTGTCCAGAAAGTTTTCCCCGCATGGATGCACTGCCACATGGCATGTCTGAAAACGGAATAAACATAGCTGCGGCTGTTGATGATCAACCAAGGACCAAGTCATCTGCACGTCGCCGTAAGCCAGTGAGACGCAGCACTGGCAACAAGCAGAAGAAACCAAAAACCGACAGAGTCTATTATCACTCTCAGACCAATCAGCGTATAAATCCAGGCAATGACAAAGGCTCTGAGGACGAATGCATTTCGTCTTGGCAGCCCGAACGCGCCACGCGAAAACTTAACGAGTTTGTCGATGTCAATGAGGGCGAAAAGGAGATTATGAATATATGGAATAGACATATGGAACGATACCCTAATATCCGCGCTTACGCCTTCATGCCACTGATCTGCGAAGATTTTGTTAAGCGCTATGGCAAACAGATTTGTCGCAAAAATCTGTATGGCAACTTTGTGCTGCATATGTCCAACCTATTTGATAACACTATGCAACAAAATTTCAAAATTTTCCTGATCCCGGCTTCAAAATAGTTGATCCCTATGTAAAATTTCACGCTGAATTCAAATCTGCTTAGAAAAATGTTGAAAGTAGAACAGTTTTTGAGATATCGCCACCATCATACACCATCATATCAATATCTAAAACCGGAGCAATTTTTATGGAAAGATCGAAAAAAACTCAGTAAAAGTCAGCAAAAAATTGAAAAATCATCAAAATATTTACTAAAATTCAACTTTGAAGTGCCATAACTTCGTCATTTATGATTGGATTTTAAACAACTGTAATTTTTTTAAGAAATAATTTTGTTATCTTTAATTTTCGTCCCAATTTACAAAAATCGGTGCACTAAAACCAGAGAAAATTGTATTTTAGTAGACTAACCTTTTTCAAAACATGAAAAATGCAAATTTGGCGATATCTCAAAAACTGTTCTACTTTCAAAATTTTTCTAAGCAGATTTGAATTCAGCGTGAAATTTTACATAGGGATCAACTATTTTGAAGCCGGGATCAAAAAACTGTTGCATAGTGTAATCACTGCATATCAGTTCAGATTATGGAAAACATAATGCAGAAGATGCCACATTTTTTGATGGAAACTGATTTTATGGAGAAATGGAAGCGCCAAAGAGAGGATATTATAAACTTCCAAGAGGTAGAAAAGTCGATGAACAAGGACACTACTACAATAACACCAGTTCCCATTACTTTGGAAGACGACCCAGTCAATGCCATGTCCATGAACATGGATACTAAAACAAACACAGCAGTTCCCGATACTTCGGCAGATGACCCAGTCAATACTGAAACACCCAATCTCATACAGAGTTCAGTACATAAGCCGCGGGCTTGCAAACGCCAGTACAAAGAAAATCCATCGATATTGGAGAAACTTCCACCCTTAAGTGATGCTAAGAAGCCGAGGACTCTTACTCCCAAGACCAACAAGCCGAAGACTCGTGCTCCCAAGACCAAAAAAAGAAAAAATGACCCAGATGCAGAATACAAGCCGAAGCACTGAGCAACATCCGTTTTTCACCGACGCAGTTGAAGCAGTCTGAAGTCTGTGGCGCACAAAATATTAAAATAGCTTGTCTATTAATATAAACGTTCATAACTATTGACATAAATTGAAATGCCTCTTCAAGAGCAGCCGTCTATATATACGCGTTTTTTAATTCAAGTGTTTGCATAGAAAAAAACTTAAAATAATGGAAAAAAGTGGAAGTGTTCGAGGTCGTGGACAAGGCGGGGTTCCGCTAGGAATAGCTAACCAACTATTGGTATGAATAAAATAATGCATAATGCTGATTTTTTTTGTGCATTATTTTGTTGGCCGAACCTAATCCGGAGAACCCATGCATCCGAACGTTGCTTCACTACTTATTCATTAATCTACTCATGCAATACAATAAATATAAAACTAAAAAAAAAAATAAACAATTCGCATTCAAATCTGAGGTAGTATAAGTGGATTCGCGCTTAAACCAGTTGTGAATTGTAAGCAGCTGCAAGTGAAAATTTTACACCAGCTTTAAATTTGATGTTAAAACATGATAAAACAGTAAATAGGATATAGAATAGACAGGAAAAATTAGGGAAATAGGAAAAATGGAAAATGCTGGACCATGCTTAACGTGGGATTCCAATACACAACCTCTGGGATGGTAGTCTAGCGCACAGTCTATAGGTTATTGGTTTTTGTTTTTGGATAACTAAGTTCATTAAAACAAATATTATACTAAAATTTTTAGAGCATTTCCTTAAAATATTGTACTATGATCGATATCGATAATATCAAAAATATATAAAAATTATCAAAAATATATATTTTTATATATATATATATATATATCTTCATGAACAAACGAATTATTCATCTAAAACTTTTATTTTTGTCGATGGAATTTTAATTTCCTTGCTTACAATAAGCGTCGTAACTTAAACATTTATCCGATTTTAATAAACCATGACTTTTCTTACTCGGAATTAAAATTCCCTCAAGATTAAATGTAAAAAAGTAAAGGTTTTTTAACAAAATGTTATATAAAAATGACTTCAAAGTGTGAAAAACGAAAAAAAAAACAAAAAAGTGTAAATCTTAGATAACTTTTAAAAATCTCGTAGTTACTTTGTATGAAGTATAAACAAATGTATATTTATCTTAAAGCTTCTTCTTTCCAAACCCGTAAAGCAATCGAAAATCGGTTGAAAAATGGCGACGTTGTGATTGTGGGAGTGATCGCAGTACCCGAAAAACGGTTTTTAAGCAATAACTTGCGATTTTGGGGGTGTTAGACAATTTTGAAACACACTATCGTGATCTACACGTCAAGACCTACAACGTACACTAGGTCACTTGAAAAGTTCTAAATCACTGTTGTACAGTGTAATTAACTGCAAAAACTTAAATAGATATTGAGGACGTCGTATTACAACTTCTGAAACACAAAATTTTCCAAGGCGAAAAATATTCAAAATTGAATTTTAAATTTTATTTGTAATAGAAGATATATTCAGAAGTTCGTTTTTCAGACGGTAGAGGTCACCAAAATTAATAAAACGCAATTTTTTCCTGGTTAAAACATATTTTAACTGAACTATATAATTTTGTTAGGGAGTGGCTAAACAAATTTTAACTTTAAGTTGGACTCGGAACAAGGTTGAAATAGCGTTGCAACTGCTTTATTATAATTAAATCGGATGAGAGTTTTAAAGCAATTTTGTCAACAGGACGTCATCAATGATGCAAGCCAAACAGTTTAGATAATAGAAAAGCTGCAAGAGTCAAAAATGGGGGAAAAATAAATGCGCATAAAATAAATATCAGCATTTTACAAAACTATGAAAAATACGAAGGATTTTTTGGTATATCACAAGCAGCCTTTAAAGCAAATTTAATTTACGCATCAATAAAATTTAATCACTTTTCAAACAACACTTTAAGTAAAGACAATTAAATTGACTACAAACAAAGCGCAACTAAGTTGTTTAATTAGTGTTTCATATAATAACTATGAATTTGTACAAGTTCAACAATGGAATGCACTGCAGATACATACTTATATACAATAAGATGTATATATGTATTTATAAGCTAGATGAGTACATAGTGTACAAGTTATTTGATGTTGATGTCTCAAACTTGACTTGTTTAAACTTTCAAGTTGTGTGCTTCATGTATGGCAACGGTGCGTATGACAGCCGGAAGTGCAGAGCTCAGTACATGACACAACAATGACAGCCATAAAAACAACATGGCTGCTGAAGGCGACTGTCAGCAAGATGGAGTAAATACAAACAGACACACACATGCACACACACGCATACACTCGCACTGGCGAACAAACAAAATGTCAATCGATTGAAGCCATTAAATTGTTTTCAAAGTAAAATAATAAAACCCATTAAAATTTATAAACAAAATACAGAGAAAAAATAAAAGGTAAATATAAAGAAATACAGGTAAACTTGCTTATGAACAACTTTAGTTTACTACTTTAATATCCTTTTAACGTTGCCAATTTTTCTGTATAAACGTTTAAAGCATTTTTCAATATTTTTTGCTGAATTTGAATAAATCGCCATTTTGTTTCCCTTTGCGTTTGCTCTAGTTAAGCTCCACTGTACTTACTAGCATAGCGAAGTGTCTACCAAACTGATGGAAAATGGCGGAAAAAGGCCAATCTGCTACAGTGCAAACGCTTGCAAAAACAAACTTCATTTACCAAAGCTAATTACGAGTGTTTAAAGCCAACAAAAACAAACCAGTTACCACTTTTGAAAAAGTTTTGAACGCCGGCCGTCGTGTTTGTGTGGAAAGGCCGCATTAAAATTTTACGCTAAAACGGCAAAATTATACGAAATCATTTTCGAAATGCAATAAATGAAGCCCCAAGAAAAGGCAAGTAAATTAGTCAGCGAAAGAGATGTCTAGATTAATTTTGTGTGGGTGCAAGTGAGTAAGTTAGGGCCAAAACCGACAAACGTAAGCGCTGACTTGGTCAATAAAATTTAATGTGTCTTTTGGGGTGTAACCGTCGCACACACACACACACAAACACACACGCACGCACACATAACCAAGATAGATTGAGAACAAGAGAGTCTGGCGGCGAGGGACGCAGTGCGCGGTAAGATAAGCTAAAGCCAACGCCTCGCAGCAAATTTAATCGAAATTTGGCTAGCAAATGCCAAGTAAGCCCAAGTTGCACAGTGGCACACTCACGCATACTGACATAGCCCGCAGAGACGCACACACACACAGATATACTGACATATGCATACAAACACACACACATACATGCACAGAGAGAAAACTTAAGTTCGGAAATTGAGAGTTTAATTCACTTTGTAAACACCATTAAGGGCATTCAGTTTGTGGGGCATAAAAGCAGAAGTGCCCAACAGTAACTTAAACAAATATTTAAGAAAAAATTGTGTGTTTCTGTTCCAAGCAGTAGCGCACTTTTGCACAAAATCGTATGGCATAAAGCTTCAATTTCTACCAGAGAGTACATAGTGTAGAAATTATGTAAAAATAAATAATAAAAACTCTTCATTTCTGTCTATTCTGGGCACTTGACTACCAAAAGTATTGTAATTTTATCCCAAAGCTCAATGGTAAAAAGCTTCAATTTCTACTAGTATAGACATAGTTTCCAAAAACAGCTTATGCTTATAAAAATTCTGCGGACACAGTGTACCAAATAAATAAACATGAACAATAAAAACTCTGCATTTCTGTCAAACCTAGGCACTTCACTACCAAAACAAGTGCACTTTTGCCTCAAACTATATTGAAATAACTTCGATTTCCACAAGTGTTAATATAGGGTCCAACAACAGCTTACACTAAAAAAAAATTCTGCATTTCTGACAATCCCAAGCACTAGAAATTGTCCACTTTTGCCAAAACTATATATAGAAAGCTGAAATTTCTACCAGTGTGAAAAACAGCTTATCCTTATAAAAGTTCTGCATTTCTGTCAGGCACAGGCCTTCGACTATAAAAAGCAGGGCCTAACTAAATTTATTTCTGCCAATGTCAGACTCTTGACTTTTAGCAAAAACTATATTGGCTTTTCTGCCAGGTGTACATATTTTCTATAATCTATTATACAATGATTATTTATATATATTTGGTCAGGAAGCTCAGCACACAATATCAAATCTACTTTTGTTCTTTTTTTTGGGGCCAATAACATACATGGATAAAATATTCTTATTTCATTATAACGATGCTGCATTTAACATAAAATTTTCTAGACCAAGTTTATCAGTTGGAAAATTAAAGTATAAGTCTGTAAACTTTTTTATATATTGTATTTTGTAGAAAATAAAGTAGATAAATAAAACCGCATAAGGCTACTTATTTATAAGAATTATGGAGAACACGCTATAAAATTATATAAACAATTTTAAAAAATAAAAAATGCTAATTGTTACAAGTTAATTTAAACCTTTTTCTCGTTTTTCTCACACAAATTTTTCAGTAGAAAACTAAGCATACAAGGTGTGTTCAAAAAGTAACGCGACTTTTCAAATTTCGAGAGCAATGTATTTTCGATTATCGATTTTTTTGTTTTGTTGTGTTGGTACACTCTTTCCGAACATCTGTACCAAATTTCAAGTGAATGGCATTTTTTGTTTGGTTGTGAGAGGCGCAAAAGTTATAAAAGTTTTGTTTGTCGATGTTCTGGCACCTTAATAGAACCTAATACCCTTAAAAGAACCAAAATTAGGTACATATTAAGCTCTCTTGAACCAAAAAGAGCTTTGATTGATACTCTTTTTTTTTGTTTTATTACCTTTGGTAGCATGTTCCATAAGCCTGTCTTATATGCTCGTCAACATGAATTTTCCAAAATGAATACTAATATTTTCCACATGCACTTTTCATTTAACCCTCATGGACGCTGATGGACCTTCATCTTGACAAACAGCTGACTATTTTTTCTCATATTATTAGTTGGGCACTTCTGCAACGTTGTAAGGGTGGCTCATGTCGTTAGTGCGACGCTTCTGATCGCCAAAGATATATATTTGAGCTTAAACATTTTATTTTATATACAGGGTGCGGCAGCATAACTTCCTTTTTTAAAATGCGCGCCATTCAGTTAGTTGATGTCACAGCGGAGCGCTAGTGGTCCCGTTCAAGGGGGGTACTGTAAAGTTTTGTCGCGACACGGTTCAGTCGCCATCAAGCGTTGGAATAGTGAGGAGCGTGCCTTTGCCGTTGAGGCCTACTTTTCAAGCAAATGTTCGGTTATTGCAACACAGCGTGCATTTCGGAATCGCTTTAATTTAGCCCCGTTGGCTCCCGTCCCAGACCGCAAATCAATTATTACATGGGTCACTACATTCAGACAAACTGTTAGATCACCTGAGAACATTGAAGCAGAGCGTCAATTTTGCGATCACCACGGCGTTCTGCGCGCAAACACGCATCTGCCCTTGGACTATCCGATCGTTTTGTGCGAAGAATAACTTACAGAACGTGACTTCAATTCTCGGATGAACGCGTGTGAGCTTCTTCTTGATGTCGTTCCCGAGGGTGCTATTGTTTTTTTTAGCGCTACTGGCCTGACACCAACCCTCGAGAATTGCATCAAAGGCCTTCGCATTCACCCAAAGTCACAGTGTGGTGTGCAATTTCCTCAGCTGGAATTATTGGTCCCTGGTTTTTTGAGGAAAATGAGGTTACAGTGACAGTGAATTCGGACCGGTATGTAAACATGCTACAGAATTTTTTTTCCCACGGCTAGAAGAGTTGGATTTGGGGGACACTTGGTTCCAACAAGACGGAGCAACAGCACACACTTCAAGAGCATCGATGGCTGTTTTGAGGGAACACTTTTCAGAGCGCCTTATCTCAATTAGAGGCGATTTGGAATGGCCGGCACGCTCTCCCGATCTGTCCCCTTGTGATTTTTATCTATGGGGTTTTTTGAAATCCCTTGTTTATGTGGACCGTCCAAGAACCCTACCAGATTTGAAGACCAACATCGAAGAAGAAATTGCCAACATAACACCAGCTATGCTAACAAGAGTCATGACAAACGCCAGATATCGGTTTAGGCAATGTATGGAGAATGAGGGACGTCACCTAACAGATTTGATCTTCAAAACAATGTTAATAAAAACTTTAGACATGTACCTACATAATAAAAAATAAATAAATATTTTCCGATGCACACAATAGTTTTTATTGAGTTTCGAAAAAGGAAGTTATGCTGCCGCACCCTGTATAAGTCGAGCCGTTTTGCAACTTTCATAATTTTTAACCTATTTTGATATCTTTTAAAAATTATTTAAAATATCTTTGATAACTTTCTAGTAGTATGAGTAAACTGATAGCTAAATTGCTTTCCAGGGACATGAGGGTACGGAGCTTTACTTACTAGGCCTATATGTGTCAACATACCAAATTTTTATTTTACTTAAATTTATTTTTCGAACTTTTTTAATAAAGATGCAAATGACCGCCATATCTCTATGTATATTAGGGTGGATACATTTTTTTTGGTATGAAGGCTCTCAGCGGTTTTGATTCTTTGGGTCAATCTAAGCTATTAGTCGACTTAGACCTTGCACTTACAAATCCAAAAACGTTATATTTCCTCTAGCCAAATGTGTATTTGGGATTTTTGGGGTTGAGAAATCCATTTTTGACATATATTTTTAATTTTGAGCGCCACCACAGAACGTTTTTGTAAAATTTGTTTAGTTTTTTTTTTTTTTGTGGAAAATTGTTAAAATGTTGCAAAAATCTACAAATATTTCACTATTTAATAATGCTGAAAAGTCAGTTTTCGAAACATTTTGTCAACTCTCAAAAAAAATAAACCGAAAAAAAGTTGCTCAAAATTACCCAAACAATCAAAGTCGCTGGGATTCACGAAATGTTTTTTCAGCATTAATATATAAATGGTGTTTTTTTCATGTACGAATTTCACACTTAAATAAAACATAGAAAAATTAATGTGATGGTTTTAGTAGAGCGCTTATTTCGTATCATCTAATATTCGAAAATGATCTCTGGCATGTGTCCACCAAGACTACGAGTTACGAAGCGAATTCTGTCAGATAAATTTTGTACCACACTTGCGAGCATTTGGAGCATAAATTAAAAAAACACCCTTTACAATGGCACAGAAAAAAATTCAGAGTCGTCAAATTTCGATTTTGGGGTTTTACTTCATTGTAAAAAATTGTGTTCAATAAATTAAATTTCTTCGTCCTAAAAGGTGTGACTATTTCTTTTATAAGAAGTTTTTCTGTGACATTTTATACATTTTAGAAATAATCCTTAGGCATTCTATAGAAGACCGCATTGATAGTAACATTAGGGTCATCTTTATTTTTAGCTCATCTTAGAGATAGCCCCGAATTTGATTAATGGTTAAAGAGAAGAATTGAGAAAATTTTGAGTTTTTGGAAATTGTACAAATTAAAAAAGTATCCCTTTAGATGGCTGCCAGAACAATAGTCAGTTATAAGAACGATTTTTCATAAAAAAGAGTAGAAGAAATTAGGCACCTCTTGATATTTATTTTCAGATGTTGCAAAAAAAAAAACACTTTAAGTTATTCACCTACTCAAATTTAAACCTGAAAAATTATATTCTCCTACGCTTTTCTCTGCCAACAGGATTTAATTTGATACCAATTTGACAACAATGTCCCCGGGTTTTTCTCTCTGTACAGACATATATGTGCAGGGCACACAAAGCTTACTGTTTAATGTCTAATAAAGGAGCCAAGCGCAATTTCCGAGCGATTTTATCAGCATTGAAAATGAAAAAAGCTTCTAGGGGAAAGGGGCAAAAAACGCGCGCAGCACAGTGTGACCGTTTGCTAAAGTAAAATACTACGCTTGGCTTAGACCACGGTGCCTGGGCATTGCTAAACCACAAGGCGCACATAAATTACACACACACACACACACATATGCACACTCTTTCATACACACACACAAAGGACATTGCTTTATACACAAACACACACATAAACACATACCCATGGCGACTGTCGCTCGCGTACACAAAATAGTTTCGCTTGACACTTTGGCATGGGCATAAAACTTGCACACCAAAACCCAGAGAAGGACTCTGTGAAGGACTCAGTGGGAAAAGCGGGAAATGCTAGAAAGAGATCAAGAGCAAAAAGTAAGAACGATACAGAGAATTGAGCTCTGTTGTAGGCGTGAACTCGGAACGCGGGCAGAAGGCGTCAAGTGGATTTAATTTTAGATACGCATCTTAATTGCATTTTAAGCTGCGGGCAAACACACACATACTTAGATACTGTATAGAAACATAGATACACACACACACACACACACACACACACATTTACATATTCGCATTTTACATTTCACATTTGAAATTTGTAAACAATTTGAGGCACGTTGGCCAGCAAGTGGTAAGTGGCAAAAAGGGCGCTCTCAAGGACTCTCTATGAAGTGCCAGTCTCTATCTATTGCCTGATGACATTGTGTGGCAAAAGAAATTAAAATGCGTGAGACGCAACACTGAGAGCATCTCATGCCAAGCAATTGCTCCTTTTTTTATATAAAAATAAAAATGTATAAAGTGAAAAACAAAAAATAACAAAAATAAATGAATTTAGCAGCTTGGAAACTTGTATGCTCTTTTTAAAGGATTTCCAAGTGGAGTTCCGCCTTTTTTATGCAACATTTTTAATCCAACGATATCGATAAAAGAGAAAGATTCCATTTTACCTGTATATAGCACCTGTAAAATGTGAGACGTTCCGAAAGTATTTTATGGATTCTATTACTTGAAAAATGCAGCCTGCCTTATATGCAATTCTTCTTTTGATAATATATTTTTAATTAATATATCGAAATTTATCTTACAGATAGTGAAAAAACTCGCTATCTGAAGATTATAAAGGGTGTTTTTTTAAGCGCGTCTGGATTTCGAAAATAAACAAAACAAAGAAAAATTAATATAATGATATCAAATATTGTTTTATTAGAAACTAGTGGGCTTCGCCCCCTGCTCGTTTCGCTTACTAACCCCCACCCCTCCATCGCCGCAAGCGGTTTAGGAGGGCCCACTTGAAATTAAATTCAAAAAGATGAGAAAAAAAACTATTTTTTTTATATACTTCTCGCAAAAATTAAGGGAACAGAAAAAATTTTTAAATTTTTGGGTGATTTTCAACAGGCTGTATTTCAGTGAAAAATTGTCGGACAGGAAATAAAAAATGAAGCTTTTAAAGCTTGAAAATTCTAGTTTTCAGATTTTTCGAGGAAAAGTTTTTAGAAGTTCCGGTTCTCATGCAATCATTAGATGAAGCGAATTTTTCTAGATTTTGTACATTTTTTTTTTAACTCTACGGCAACGGGAAAGCTACACCAATGCATGGATCACAAAGCCTTATTATTCAGCTTCAAGATGCTTTTTTCAGGACCCCGATACGACCATTTCTCTCTGAGATATTGAATTTTGAACACTAAAGGATCCTTTTTCATTTAACTACCGATATCTCTGTAACTAATGGTCGCACAGCAATTGGACCGGGAATTTCATTATCTGTAGAAAATTTCCTAAAAAATACAGTCAAGAGTTAGTGGAGAACTAACATTTCTAACATTTCATTGAAAAAAGTAAAAAAAATGACTTTTTCCCAATTGTTGGTTAATAAACTGTATCTTCACTGATATGGGTGCAAAAGCTAAGAATATGAATACAATGTTATACTGGACAATTAGATGGTTCATAAATTGTAAGAAGAGCTCTATAAGTTTTTACAACACAACACTGATTTTGATTTAAAATCCCTTAGATCTTAAAACTTTGTTAAGTAAATATTTCTACGATGAGTTGTTAGGCTTTACTGAATAAAATTCCATTTATATTTGTAAAAAATGCCTACGGGTTTTTAAAGACTTCCCTTTCGGAGATTCGGGGTCTTTAAAACAAAAATATCCTTTATATCATTTTCTGATACGGAGCTTAAGCTCGAACCCTTTAATTATTTTAAGAGTTATAGTGTTGAAGATAGAGCTACTAGCCAGTATCGACCACGTTCACTTTAATTGCAAAAACCAAACAAAAAACAATTCACATACCAACTGCTATACAAAAGTCAACGTACTCGCTTTAAAAAAATACTACAAGTAAAAAAAAAAAAAATCATATACATTCTTTTTTTAATGCTGCAGCTTGACATTGCCTGGTTCGTAGCTGTGCAGCATTTCCGTCATTTCCGCCAGCATAGCATCCGCAAGCATTTCACTGACTTCCGCCGGCGTACAGTGAGGCCAGGACAGGGCTAGACCCAAGCCAGACCTCTGCCCCCCATGTAGCAGCCGCCCACTTTGGTGTTCTTCTGCTACGGCTGCTTTAATTTAATTTAATAGCTTGACATTTACAAGCATCGTTGTCTAACCATCGCCGTTGTCCATCAGAGTTTCAAGGCAAAAAATAAAAACCCCAGCACAAAACCGAAGCTGAGCTGAGACGGTAGCGGGGGGCACGACGGCGCTTGCAAGAAAAGGTGAAAATGCAAATACGCGCAGGTGAAATGTGGCATGGCAGTTGCTGCCACAGCAGCAGCAGCGGCGGAAACTGACGCGTTGAAATTAATGTTAACGAGAAAAGTTAAATGCTTAAATTACTGCCCTTCCACACACACACACATGCAACACTGCGGCAACAGCTGACAACAAAAATGCAACCCTGTCACAACCCACAACAAAAGAAAACATCACACAATTTGATTTTGCTTTTGGCCTTGCCTTTTGCTCATTTTGTTTAGTCCCTTTTTGCACTGTGTTATCAGCATCAAAGTTTGTTTGTTTGTTTATTCGTTTGTTTGTTTGTTTGTTCTTGTGTCCTCCAGCATATACCCTCATGCCCCCCTTGTGCTGCCACGCCTCTGCTTATCAGCATTGCCGCTGGTCTGCCACTTTGTCACGTGCTCCAGAGCACTTGGAAAATCTGGAAGAGATCTCTCTCTCGTACAAGACCTATACACGTGTTCTATATATGCGTGGGTGTGTGTGGGTGTGTGTGTTTTCATACCCTCTATTTACAGAAGCCAGGGTATTATAGATTTGTGCAAGTTGTGTTATAGATAGCAAGAGGCGTGGCAGGATTGCTTACAACATAATCGAGCAGCGTTTGAGCCATGTTCGCTTGTTCAGGCGTCTCTTCTACTATTTGTACAAATAGCTAGATCTTGAATTTAAGTTTTAGAAGACTTAAAAGCTTTTGTTTCTTATTGTTCTTGTAAATATGCAAACAATTTTAATTAGCAATAACACCCATGACATTGAAATTTTTTCTCTGACTACTTGTGGCTACATTGAGATAATTCTAAGGTCAAGGTTCTTTTTTAAGTACTCCCCTTTTAATTCGCTCCAAAAGGGTTAATTAAAAAAAATAAAGAAATTTTGCAGCAACTAGTTCATTGTATTTAATTATCATACTTTTTAGCCCAAAGGTTTCTCTTTATCTGAAAATAAGCTCCTTTTAATATACAATGATTTTTTTATTATTACGGACACAAATAAGTAATATTAATTGTGCTTAAGGCATAACTCATATCACCATCAAAAAATAAAAAAAAAAACTTGCTTTATATACCCTTTGTGTCTTATGAAATCCCCCTAAGCTATTTACTTCTTTCCGCTTATTCTTTTTCAAGGTCAATAATGTCAGTTTCATTTAATAATAAAGAATTTTTTCTTTAAAAATTATATATAAAGCAGTAATTAAAAATTTTTTAAAGAGTACCTAGTAAAAAAACAATGTACTTTTATCTAAAATTGGACAATTTTTGCAAAATAGTTAATTACACTGTACTACAAAAAAAAAATCAAAACACTTTTCAAGTGACCTAGTGTACGTTGTAGGTCTTGACGAGTACATCACGATAGTGTGTTTCAAAATCGTCTAACACCCCGCAATTCTTAAGTTATGGCTTAAAAACCGTTTTTTGTGTACTGCAATAACTCCAACAATCACAATGTCGTCATTTTTCAACCGATTTTCGATTGCTTTGCGGTTTTGGAAAGACGAAGATTCAAGCTTTAAGATGATATACATTTATTTATACTTCATACAAAACAACTACGAGATTTTTTAAAAGTTATCTAAGATTTACACTTTTTTTTCCCCGTTTTTCACAATTTGACGTCTTTTTTGTATAACATTTCGGTAAAAAACCTTTACTTTTTTACATTTGATCTTGAAGAAATATCAATACCAAGTAAGAAAAGTCATGGTTTATCAATATCGGTCGATACATTTTTAAGTTACGGCGCTTATTGTAAACAAGAAAATTAAACATTCATGGACAAAAAAAAAAGTTTTAGATGGATAATTCGTTTGTTTATGAAGATATCGTAACCAAATTTGGTATATTGCTTAGGAACTATAAAAACTTACAAATGCCAAATTTGGTCCCAATATCTTAACAAATAAACGAAATACAACAAATTTTGTTCAAAAATCGATTTTTTGGAAGATCGGCCATATGAGAGCTATATGACATAGTCAACCGATTTTGTTCAAATTTGGCACATTGCTTAGGTGCTCTAAAAAATTTCAAAACGCGAAATCTGGTTACTATATCTTTATTAAAAAGCGAAATATAGCGAATCTAGATTTAAAAAAGTTATTTTTGACGATCGGTCCTATGGGAGCTATCGGAAATAGTCAACCGATTTTGATCAAATTTGGTACAGTGCTTGGGAACTATAAACTATAGACCACCTTTCAATTTTAAAATTAAAAATGATAAAAAATTAAAAAAAAAATTTAAAAAATAAAAAAAGAAATATATTTTTTTTTAAATTTAATATTTTATCTGTCATGGTAAAAAAAATTCGCATCAATATCTTTATGCGTTTAGAAGATATGGCTTATCAAAAAATAGTCTAGAAATGAAAAACCCGATATTCAGTAATCGATAACTCGATAAATAATCGGAATTTTGCAATAAAATTGGGCATGGTTACTATTGGCTATAAGATCTACAAACTGTGAAAAAATCATCAAAATCGGAGAAGATCGCCAAAAAAGTGTCCCGATTCAATTATTTTCGCCGATACATATAGAAAATTATCCAAAAAATAGTTAAGGGAAATCATAACAAATGAAGTATATGCCGAAAAATAATTTTTCAAAAAGTAATCAAAAACAATATTTTTTTATTTATAAATAGCATAAAAAATTTTATCATATCACTAAATTATATGTTTCAAAAACTAAATACTAAAAAACTTATGTTAAATTTTATTAAAAAGTTTAATCAAAATATTAATTACATTATATTTAAAAAAAATTAATTTCTCATAAAATTAAAAATAAATTTTTAGAAAGATGCACAAACATAAAAAAAATAGATCTGCAAAATAGTAATTTAAAAAAAAAATTATATTTATTCTGATAAGTTTAAAATGAGAGTGAAACCAATACTTTTAAATCTACTCAACATTAACAACCATACATATCGCATTTTGTTACGTGACGATTTTTCGTTCACTTCATTTTAAGCTACTTGAAGGAACCGCGTTTAAAATAATATATAATATTGCAAAATATTTCGGCATCTTTTAAAAATAAAACTTGATATAATTAAAAAAATAAAAACTTTAAGAAACGTTCGTTTTACATTGTTGCATTTGGACTTATATTTGTACGTAGTTTTCAAAAATATGCGAGGGTAAATTGAGGAGTCTTTGACTCCATTTCACTATTTTTTTTATATTTTTTTTTTGCCTGCAAGCGTTCTTTTGTTAGAGTTCTTTCACCACAAACCATTCATTGCAACGTTTTCTTATCTTTTTTTATTTTTTTTTTTCGCATAAAAAATTCTCTAAAGACCATAAATAGGCTTTATTCTGTGATGCCCTTTATAATAAAAAAAAAATAGGCCAAAAATATTCACTAATTTGACATAATTAAATAAAAAGTGAAAAACGTAGGGCAAGGATAAACATATTCGACCTAGTAATAGTTTTTGGCTATAAAATGCTTATTTTACATAATATCAACTTATCCAATACGCCAAATTATTGCAACTAACGATATCTTCAGACAATTATTAATTTTTGAGATATGACCATTTAAAAAAAAAAATTCCATATTTGTTATTTTTGAAAATGTTGGGATAAATAAGAACGACTATTAACCTTCTTACAAATTCCAAAATCTTCAGAAATACTAGCAAAGACCAAAACCGAAAATATAAAGAACTTTATGAAACTCACCTCTAGACTTAAAATAAACAATTAATGTATATAGTATAAAAATAATATAATAAGAATAAAATGTATAGTAAAATTTTTAAGGCAGCCTAAAGGTCTACGTTGCTCTGGCTACAAAACTTTTATAACTTAGAATAAAATTCTACTTTATAATTATATAAATAGAATAAATAAATAAGACCGCCTATTATTCATTCTAATTTCGCAAAGATCGTCTAACTGAATGTATTTATTTTATAAAATAAGAATATAAATTTTATTTTTTTAATACCCATCCTATGATATCTAAATATCACGAAAAGATTGGCTTTGACTCGCTTTCAGTATAAAACGCAGCTAAAAAAATTAAATTAATTAATAAATTAATTTTAATTAAAATTTTATTTTTTAATTTAAAAAATTAAATTAATTAATAAATTAATTTTTTTTAGTGTACCCAACAGTCGTGACTGATTCATATTTGTTTGTGCTTTGTGTACCTTCGTTCTTTATCTCTCGTTTTATGCAAATATTTAATTATTTCTTTTGGCAAGTTTTAACTTTTACAAAAACTTTTCACATGCCGACGCTCATTAGGACAAAAAAAAAAAACAAAAACCAACAAAAAGCCCAGAAAACCAAAAGCAATGGAAATCGAGAAGAATTCAGGTAAATGTCACCATTTGGCTCTTTGCCTTTGGCTATTTAACTTGTAGACACCAAAAAATTTGGTTACAAGTTTTTGATTTGCTTTGCCAAAATTTGCATTTGACTTAGCTAAAAGTTTTCTGTGGCTTGATATGGCTAGGCATCATTAAAGCTATATATAGAATAATGTTTTTTTTCCTTCTCTTAATATTAACATTATAAAATTGTTAAGATAACAAATAAAATAAAATAAAAGATGCCTGATAAGCATGACGAGGTCTTATTCATTGTAGAAAATACTGCTTGACTAGACGACAGTTTCAAATTGATGGCCAAAACTTTGTTTTTCCTGTTAACAGCATTTTAATTAAAGGCCTAAAACGAACTGTACTTATTTATAGATATCAGCGGACTGGGAAATCTTTAGGAAGGTGGAGCAGAAGGCAGAAGAGCTGCATATATGTATAGGGTGCAAATTTAGGTGATTTTCTTATTTAAAATGCACAATTTTGAAAAATATTTGTCCTTTGCATTATATATTTAAATAAGACTTAATTATAGAATATTTTGGGGTTATTATACGCTGTACCGTATGGTACCAAGGGTATATTAAGTTTGTGCAAGCCGAAAATGTATGTAACATATAGAAGGAGACGTCGGAGACACCCCAAAGTTACCTAAAATATGATCAGGGTGAATAGAGAAGTCGATATACCCATGTCCGTCTGTCCGTGTGAACGCCTAGATCTCAGAAATGGTAAGAGCTAGAGTTACCAAACTTTCACATTAGATCCCATATTAATCAATAGGAGGCAAGTTTATTTTATTTTTTTGATATCGGGGATAAATTATATAGCTCCCATGGGAGTGTTTGAGACGACCTCGACAAAAAAAAAAGTTTTAGATGAATAATTCGTTTGTTTATGAAGATATCGTAACCAAATTTGGTTCCCAAATACTGTACCAAATCGGTTGACTATATCATATAGCTCCCATAGGACCGATCGGCCAAAATAACTTTTTTAAAGAAAAGTTCGCTATATTTCGTTTTTTAATAAAGATATCGTGACCAGATTTGGCGTTTGGAAATTTTTTAGAGCACTTAACAATGTGCCAAATTTGAACAAAATCGGTTGACTATATCATATAGCTCCCATAGGTCCGATCTTCCAAAAAATCGATTTTTTAACAAAATTTGTTGTGTTTTGTTTGTTTGTTGAGATATTGGAATCAAATTTGACATTCGTGAGTATTTTAGAGTTCCTAAGCACTGTACTAAATTTAATCCAAATCGTTTGACTAAATCATATAGCTCCTATAAGACCAATCGGTCCAAAAACACGTTTTTTATACAAAATTCGATGTGTTTTGTTTGTTTGTAAAGATATTTGAAATAAATTTCATTTGCATTCAGATCTAAGGTATTTAAGAGCTGTGTCAAATTTTATTGAAATCGGTTGACTATATCATATAGCTCCCATAGGAACGATTGGTCAAAACAAAAATTTTTGCTTAAAAATTTTTCTGTTTTTGGTTTTTTGTGAAGAAATCGGACTTTATTACAAGCTAGTGGTACAGGGTATCCTAAAGTCGTCCGCGCCCGACTTTACGTACCAAAAACAGAAAAATTTGGTACAATGATTAGGAACTATAAAAAACTTTCGAATACCAAATTTGGTTACGATATCTTCATAAACAAACGAATTATTCATCTAAAACGCTTTTTTTTTGTCGAGGTTGTCTCAAACACCCCCATGGGAGCTATATAATTTAACCCCGATATCAAAAAAATAAAATAAACTTGCCTCCTATGGAATAATATGGGATCTAATGTGAAAGTTTGGTAGCTCTAGCTCTTACCATCTCTGAGATCTAGGCGTTCATACGGACGGACGGACGGACAGACGGACGGACGGACAGACGGACAGACGGACAGACGGACATGGGTATATCGACTTCTCTATTCACCCTGATGATATTTTAGGTAACTTTGGGGTGTCTCCGAAGTCTCCTTCTATATGTTACATACATTTTCAGCTTGCACAAACTTAATATACCCTTGGTACCATACGGTACAGGGTATAAAAATATTGTTTATTTGATTTAAAAAAACATTTATTTTTCATGTGATTCTTTAAAAATAAATCACACCATTTTTTGTAGTTTTATTATTTTGCATTTATTTTTTTAATTATAAAGAAGATTTTTTCTAGATTATTAAATTATTAAAGAGCAACATAGTCTTTCAGGCGAAAACATTTTTTTTAGTATTCTAATTTTCTTTGTTTGCTTCATATTTATATCATATTAGAAACTTAAGAATCTTAACAAAAATTTTGTGTTAAAATAAAAACTACTTTCATATATTCAGAGGTCGCGCCTAGCTATAAAATATTACTTTAAAAATAAGCTTCACAGCAAAACATTTTTGAAACCTTTTGGCTAAGCAATCTGAAAATGGCTAAAATTACTTTTCCCGCCATAATACCCAAGCCCAACCACTCGTTGCTGCAACATACACTACGATTAAAATGCCCTAGTCAGTATCTTCAACATTCGATTTACATGCCACACTCAATCAATCAATCTAACATAATTCGATTATTTTCGACTGCCCAGCACTCTACAACAAAAGTAGTTTATATTTGCCACAATTTGCTATAATCTTCTTTAAAATAGACCCACCACAAATTTCTTCTATCTTGTCTACCACAACTTTTCTACCAGAGATTTATGATAAGTTCCCAGCTTAGAATATTTATATTGTAATGCGCAAACTTGAGAAAATCAATTAATCATACCACATCAAACCATCTGACTTGGATTAAATTATACTTTGCCGCCAAAAGTTTTTTAAAGCTTTCTAAATCGCTTACATTTTCTTTTTTGAAGAGGTTTTCATTTTATTATTATTACTTTTGATGGCTGTACGCAAAAGAAACAACAAATTTATGTTATGGCCAGCAGAAAGAAGTGTAAACAATTTGTAAGCAAGGTTCAAGAAACTTATTAGACGCAACACCTTGTACCATAAGGTAGGTGTCCATGGTTAGTACACTCCTATATACATGTAATAATGTACATAGTATATAGTATAAAGCGTAGTAAATGAGCAAGGGCGCGGCAAGCGGCGCTGCTGCTGCTTTTAGCCACTTAGCGTTTGACATGAATGCGCCACTAACGAGCATTTGCGAGCGTGTCAAAACAAGTGGGGGATGCCATCGCCACCGCCCCCGCTGCCTCTGCCCCCCTGCCAACAACGCTGCTGGGCGCAGCTGCACGCACACACACAGACAAAGACACAGCCACCATCTCATAGAGAGACATCGATATGAAGATAGTAAGTAGCGCCAAGAGGAGGACGGCACAGCGGTAACTTGCTCTCCCGGTTGTCAGCAAGCGCTGCTTGTGGGTTTCCCACAAATGAGAGAGCGACAAGAGGCCAGAGGCAGCGGCAGAGGCAGCAACTGGCTCATTAATGGTGACAAACTGCACGACAAGTGACAAGCAACATGCTGTTTAACACACAGCCACACACACAGGCACACACACACACACACAGGCACATAGAGAGTGTTTCACACAGATACGCATTGAAGAGGGGCCAAAAGCAAAACCGCAAATTGCACGCATTGGCGGAAATGGCTGCAAAAGAGACGAGAAATATGAAAACGAAAAAGAAAATTCAGTTCAGTTCAGATAATGTGAGAAACCCCAGAGACAAGGCAAACCAAGTGAATCGCACTGATAAGCCAATGGCCATGGTAATTGCCAGGTTGAAAATGGCTACGTCATCATGTGTCATCAGGGCTAGAAATGCTCACAAAAGTCACCCATCCAAATAGCAGCTGTCCAACTTGAGACTTGGTCTAGCGCATCCTCACAAAGCTTTCCTGCTTTAAAGTGTAAAAATACTTAAAGTTATACAAAGTTTAAACTTGTGACGTCATCAACAGCGACTTAAAAAAAATTGTTCTTATATAAAACTGTATTTTATTATTTATATGAAGCAGTAAGAAATTCTGAATTTTTTCAGTTTTGTAGTAAGCGCAGGACTTATTTTAAAATTCGCTTGTATGTATTATATTATTTTGTTCGAAAAATTATTTTGCCATACAAGCAAAGAGAAATAAATAAAAATGAAAAATTTCGTATATAAAATTAAAAACGTCAACTTAAAAACTTGTTATGGAAATGGTGAAAATTTGCCATTATTCTCCTATTTTATTAATTATAATGTAGTAAATTTACTATTTGTTTTACAATCTAATGTAGATAAAAAATAAAAACAATAAAAAATATAATGATAATAATATAAATAAAATACGAGAAGAAAACATTTTTTTATATTACATCAAGAAAATAGTGTAACAAAAATTTGTTTTAAAAAATCCAAATTAAATAATATCAGTTTATGGTACATATATAGTAAAAAAGTTGATTTTACATGGAAGTTAGGATTTTTATTAAAATTTGGTTTTACAATTTTTTATTTAAATAGCTAATAAGATAAGAAAAAAAGAATATTAATGTCACAAAAAGAAAATTCAAATTCTATTATTGTAGCTCTTAAATTTAACGAAATTAAAAGACGTCGTTATTTAAAATTTTTTAAAGTCGCCTTACATAAAAATAAACGCGTAAAAAATTATGCGATTGATATTTTTTTAAGTCGCGTTAAATCAAATTCACGCAAAAATAGAAATAGGTACATTTTACTCAAAAAATTATTTTACTGACAATAAAGCAAAGAGACAGGAAAGCTAATATTATTTTATATAAAATAAAATTATATTAATATCGATAGCAAATAAAATTCATTTGTTTCCTTAACAAAAATTAATAATAATTCAAGTTTAATTTAATTCTTAAATAGAAATAGAAATTTAAATTTAATATATATATATTTTTTTTAATATTTTATTTGCAATCGGTCTTTATTAGACAATAAATAAAATTAAATTAAAATATATGAAAAACATACATTAAATTAAAAAAAAAAGCAAAAGATATCAACAATGTAAACCAACAAATATTTTATCACATTAAATTTTGTTATTTTTGTCGTTTGATAAATAAAAAAATGAATAAAAATTTTATTTAAAAAAATATTAAAAAAAATTGTTATTAAGAAACTTAATAAAGAATATCCTATATATATTAATTGCCAACTAAGTTAATTTAATAGCTTCATAAAATCGAAGTAATCGTAAAAAAAAAAATTCAAACTTTAAAAATCTATATAAAATATTATATTATTTATTACATAAGTGATAACAATATGGCATTCTAAATCAAAAGCTTTGCATTGAATATTAATTAAAAATCGAGAATTGTTTATATACTCAATATTTTCACACAAATATATATACCATACTTCATTTCGTTAAGTGACGATTGATCTGTAGTTTTATTCTAAACTCCGTAAAGAGATGCGTTATAAAAATTAATACAAATAAAATTAGTTTGCGATTGTTACACGCTTTCTGCATTCGAAACTATTTAAGGAAAATCCGATGCAAATAATATAAATGTTTAAATATTGAAAATAACGATTAGTCACGAATCCTTTTTTTTTGTAGTAAAAAATAATATATTTCGAAAAAATTTACCATTATGTAGCCCAATATCTTTAAACTCAATGACATAATGTAATACAATACATACTCTGTTATGTTTCTCGATAATTTAAAATACAATTTCGGGATGAACACTGCAGATTTTAATTTGTAAATTACCACTTATATCGATTTTTCTTTTGAAAGATTCAAAACTCACATCCAACTTGCTGCAATAACAGTGGGCCAAAAACTTCTACTTGATGCGGATACACAAATTTTTTTTTTTAAAATTTGCCCTAAATTTTATAACAAGCATTATAATTAATACCATTACCACATTAATACCTTTCGATCTAATTAGCTTTCGTATCGAAATCAAGTTCACGAGATATTAACAAGTAAAACAAGTGCATAAAAACAAGTTTATCGAAAATATCTCGATAAGGCTTAGAAATTACCCTGATTACCCTAAAAAACATTTTTTAACGAAGTTTTATTTTTCGTGTAAAAATGTGTAATGTTTTCAATATATACTTATATCAAAGCAGGATAAGGCCCTTAAGCCACTGAGATATGAATCACTCATCCTTTTGCGCACCTTTATAGCTACATTTTTCGAAAAGATGTAGCCAGAATTCAATAAAAATTTCCAAAAATAATCTTCATTTCCAATCGAATAAAAATTATATCTGCCTTATTTATCGGAAATATTTGTAATTTTTAAGATCACTAGCATTCAAACAATGGGACAATCTGAAATATAAAACGTAAAGCTGACTATAAATCAAACACAAAAATCTAAAAATAAAATAATTTTGTAATTTTTCGCCCACTGTGCGGCAATGATAATACGCTTAGTTAAAGCCAGCTTAAAATTTGCTGCTCCACAGACACATACTCGTGTAAATATGGAGAGACCTGCATAATGACGCCCACTTCAAAATGCGTTGACTCAGTCAGTTGGCTTCTTTCTAGCTGTTGAAGCCTAACAATGGCATCTTAACCAGGACCACATAGTACCAGTACCAGGACCAGACCAGGCCAAACCAAGCTAAAAACTCAAGGCCTAAGCCATGTTTTTTATGCCCGTGTATTATGCTCTTGTAGTTGTGTTTTTTTTTTTCTTTGTTTTTTTTGTATTCTTACTGTTGTTACTCTTTTTGTACACTATAAACTGTGGTTTGTGGGTATATAAATTATTCAATCTTTATTTAAGTTAGTTCTAGCATTTTTGTTTTTTTTTTTTTACATTGTTTAACTTTGAGATAAAACTTTCTTACGAAAGTAAGAAGTATTCTAAACCTTTCTTAATGAAGAATTTGTGTTTTAAAAAGTAGAGGTGGAGAACTATCGATGGTTAATCACTATCGAGCAGCTAGACATTTACCATAGTGCCGACAGTGCTATCGATAGTTCTCCGGTAGTTTTCACATCAACAAAAAGTACAATTTGCGCTTTTATTTGTGGCGTCTGCTTATAATATTTGTGAAAAAAATGATAAAAACAGTGATACCTCGATAAAAAGAAATGGATCGCTTTCTTCAAAGAGGTATAATGTTTACTTTTAAAGTACAGTATGAACTCGGTAACCGCAACTAATAGAAATCAAGGCACTTATTGAGGAGGTTGCAACCACCGAGGAAAAATATATAACTAGAAAAATATTTTTTTTAAACATCTCGATTGTTTATAAGTATATTTTTCTAGTTATTTATTGTTGTCTGAACTTTATTCTTATTAATGTTTATTATAGTAGCAGAGCTTCGTGACTCTTTCAGAAATAGGAAAAAAGATTACAATGCTTTATTTCTTAGTGTTGCAAGAATCGAGGAATTGCTTGTATCGATGGTTGCGATTAACGAGTTCATACTGTAGTTATGAAGTATTTTGACTATGTGTCGAATTTAAGGTAAACGTCGGGACTCCCTCACACTCAGTGTGTCGACGGCTGAAAGGCAGGCATGCGATTGCAGCAGCACGGATTAGGAGAAAGATTTGGAGACCGAGAGGCAACAACAAAAAAAGAAAAGTAAAATCTCACAAATATGGAAATACTATAAAACGTCAGATGACATAAAATTGGCAAAGTGCATTAACTGCGGAAAGGATTACAAAACCATCGAAAATACTTCAAATTTGCATCTGAAAAGATTCCACCTTGACTTGGAAAATCATCTCCCAAATTCCAGCACTCCAGCTATAGGTATTTCGGCGGATACTGACAATATCGCATCGACAAGCGGCAGTTGCAGATCGTCGATGCATTCTGTAGCTTCGCCCAATTTTTTCGGAGGGGCGAACCAGGCTCAAGGAAGAAATGTGAACATTCTTTAATTCTTGAACCACAACTTTTGGATCAAATAACATTAATATTGTATATAAATTAAACAAACTTTAAATTTAAAACCAAATATGTATATTATTGTGAAAGGGACTATCGTCGACTATCGATAGTACTATCGTCAACTATCGATGGTTGTGAAATTACTATCGTGGACTATCGATGGCGATGACTATCGATAGTTCTCCACCTCTATTAAGAAGTAGCCTTTTTTTCTGTGTATTTTCCTCAAATTAAGAATTTCTGCGTTAAGAGCTTAATAAAGGAACACTTTTATTTTAATTCTTTAAAACGTTATCAATTGAAATATTGCTCTTTAAGATCTTTTAAAAGGAAAAATTATTGTTAAATTGATACTTTTTTTATCAGTGTATCCTTTTCATATAAGAACTTCCTATTTTAAGAGCTATTTGCACTAGAGCAAATTTTTTTAAATTATTTAAGACATTCTCAAGTTTAAATTTTTTGTCAATAAAGAAAGTTCATGAAAAAAGAATATTTCTTTTAATAACTGAAATATTGCTTTTGAAGTAGATTCAAAACGAAAAATTCTGGTAAGTTGTTACGTTTTTATCAGTATATGTAATATACTGATAATTACTTTGGAAAATCTTTATTTGTCTGGAAAAAAATTGATATATTCGTGAGAGCTGGTATTACCCAAATATGAGATTAGGAATCTTTTTATATATATTTTTTTCTTAAACCCCCCTCGTCTTTTATTTTAAAAACTTTCAAAATTTTTTAAAGTTACAAAATTACATAAACTTGCGTCAAATAAAAAAATATAAATATTAGAAAATTTAAACGTCACATATATTAATATTGCCTAAGAATTAGTAAATAAAATTGGTAATTTAATAAAAAAAAAATATATATATACATATTTAATAATATACCTAATGATTATAATCGGTACGTACACAAATAAAAAAAAAACCGAAATGTTACACAGCCTACCATAATCTCAAAGGAAAAAACTGGCATAAGGATAAAACTAACTTGACTACCAGGTTCGATATGCACTTGTGTCAAAGTCTAAGCTAGAGTTGGTAGAGCATTGTCAATAATAACAATTTGTATTGTATAGTATAGAGTATCGCAAAGTCGTTGGCATACAACTTTATCGTACGTAGAGCGACTTTTCTGCATATTGTCTTAAGTTGCTTTTCAAAAAGGCGCTTCACATTCTGCCCCGTCATTGTCTACGTCTGCGTGTATTTTTTTTTTTTTTTTGTAGCAGCCATTTTGAGTGCGGAAGCTGTGCGCTGCCATCTTTATTGTTGCTGCTATTGCCGTTACCGTTGTTGCTGCTGCTTTTTTAGCTTTATCCGATTCTTCTTCTCAGCTTCTTCATCATCTGCTGCTGCTGCTTCTTTTGCTACTTTTGCCATTCAAGCGCATTATTAAGTGCCGCCGTTCACCGCCCGCGAAGCCCCTTTTCTGGCCCACTCTATCGCTAGTGAACTTGAAAATTAAATAACTTGCCTGCTGAAATGATTGTTCTCGTTGTTATTGCTGTTTTCTTAGTTTTTGCTGTTATTTCCTTTTATTGTGCAGGTCAGGAGGACATGCAGCTATTCAGTGGGTAAAAAATGGTAAACTTAAGCTCTCTTTTGTAATATCAGATAGAGGAAATTTTGCTATTCAATAGATTTGTGTGCCAAGTGCAGCAATGACTTGTTATCTACTTGAAGACAGCTGTATTATAAACGCTTGCCACCGATTGTTGCATCATATGCATCAGTTTGATTGCTGATGGAAGCTATTGGAATGCACCTTCTGAAGAAGTTCACTTAAACGGAAATCTTGCTCAAACAATTAAATGGACAATTATTAGCTAAGAGAAAGCTTTAAGCGATTTTTATTTAAGTTTTCGACTTTTTAAGCTAATTTTGAAAAAAAAACGGAATTTTAATATTGTATACTGTAAGTTAAAAATAAATTATTTTGTTTTCAATAAAGTTTACTCGATCATACCGATTTTAAAAAACAAACTCAACAAAATCAAAATGTGTCATACATTTCCATTACAAATTTTGCACACCTAAAACTGATCTAACTAATTTTAAACACCTTTTTCTAGTATTAAAGAACTACAAAAAATATTTAATGTTGCCTATTTAATACTGCTTTGTAGTTAAATGTTTAAAGCATACCTAATTATATTACGAACACATAGTCAAACCCAATAAAAATAAATTGAAGTATCCCAACTCAAAGTATAAACTCAAATAAAAAACGAAGACAAAATATTTTTAAAACTTATTTTGATAGAACGTGTACATCAGCAAATTCTACAAGCAGCTGTTTATAATTCACAACTTGTTCAAACAGGAATAAGAAGCAGTCTTTCTTGTATTTTTAATTTATATTATTATTATAAAAAAATATCTAATAATATTTATTACAAAAATACGATTAACGAAAAGTTTTAGGTCTAGAAGTTGGATATTAGTATTAGTTTATAATGGTGGGATCCTATCGATGGTTTTGTTCGATATAACAATAGTTTACTTTTGTACGTATAAAAACTTTTTTGACAATTCAACGGACTAAAAATTGGCAACATGTCAAAAGAATACGCAACCATTGATAACATGGAGAGCCTTTTTGACTATTCGAAGATTTTAAAGTAACAAATCCGATGGGGACCATTAAAAATTCTTAAAGCAAGTCAAATTTGTACAAAAAATGGCTACGTAAAGTCGGGCGCGGACGACTTTGGGATACTGTACCACTAGCTTGTAATAAAGTCCGATTTCTTCACAAAAAACCAAAAACAGAAGAATTTTCAAGCAAAAAATTTTTTTTTGACCGACCGTTCCTATGGGAGCTATATGATATAGTCAACCAATTTCAATAAAATTTGACGCAGTGCCTAAATACCTTAAAAAAGATCTGAATGCCAAATTTATTTCAAATATCTTTACAAACAAACAAAACACATCGAATTTTGTAAAAAAAAACGTGTTTTTGGACCGATTGGTCCTATGGGAGCTATATGATCTAGTCAAACGATTTGAATAAAATTAAGTACAGTGCTTAGGAACTATAAAATACTCACGAATATCAAATTTGGTCCCAATATCTTAACAAACAAACGAAACACAACAAATTTTGTTCAAAAATCGATTTTTTGGAAGATCGGCCCTATGGGAGCTATATGATATAGTCAACCGATTTTGTTCAAATTTGGCACATTGCTTAGTGGTCTAAAAAATTTCCAAACGCCAAATCTGGTTAGGATATCTTTATTAAAAAACGAAATATAGCGAATTTTTCTTTAAAAAGTTATTTTGGCCTATCGGTCCCATGGGAGCTATATGATATAGTCAACCGATTTCGATCAAATTTGAGTACGGTGATTGGGAACTATAAAAAATCAAATTTAAATATAATACCAAATTTGGTTACGATATCTCCATAAACAATCGAATTATTCATCTAAAACGCCTTTTTTTTTGTCGAGGTCGTCTCAAACACCCCCATGGGAGCTATATAATTTAACCCCGATATCAAAAAAATAAAATAAACTTGTCTCCTATGGATTAATATGGGATCTCATGTGAAAGTTTGGTAACTCTAGCTCTTACCATCTCTGAGATCTAGGCGTTCACACGGACAGACGGACATGGGTATATCGACTTCTCTATTCACCCTGATCATATTTTAGGTAACTTTGAGGTGTCTCCGACGTCTCCTTCTATATGTTACATACATTTTCGGCTTGCACAAACTTAATATACCCTTGGTACCATACGGTACAGGGTATAAAAATAAGCACCATGTCAAAAGAATACAAATCCATTGATAACACGGTGAAGCTTTTTGACTATTCGACGATTTTAGAGTAACAATTCCGATGGGACCATACAAAATTTTTAAAGCAAGTCAAATTTGTACAAAAAATTTTTCACATAAAAATCTAAAATCCATGCAGGATGGGCCTTAAAAAGATAACAGCAATATTTGATATTCCATTTTATTTGGCCAGTCAAAATGCCAAGTTTTTGGAAGTTTAGTATAAGCAATTGAAAAATATTGCTTTCAGGCATTCGACTGTATTGGACTACAAAACTTAGCCGGAAAATGTTTATGCACTCTTGCCACTTTTACTAAAAATTGATTTGTCGATGTTCAGTAGAAGTGGGGTTATACTTGTGGACATAAGGCCCCGACTGAAACCTAGAAAAAAAAACAAAACTACTTGAAAGGTATTTTATGATGTAAATTTAAAAGGATCTTTTTACAATGTCATGAATAAAATGTTTCTGTTACAAATTTTGAAATACTTCATTTGTAAATATTCGATTTTTCCCTACTTTCTTTAAGGTTCTTATTTAAATGATGTGCCCTTTTTGGTGTGCCATGTTTCACTTTGTTCGATAGATTCAACATCGTAGTCTAAGCTATCGAGTCGTGGCCCTACAGAGTATCCCACTTCTAATTGGCAGTAAAATACTAAACCCTCAAACTAAACTAAGGTCATAGATCATAAAAAAGTTCAGAGTGGTTTTGGTGTTTTTCAAAAAATATGCTTAACCGCAAAATCTAAACAATTACGGTTTTTAAGTATTTTAAAATATCTATAAAAGGCAATGGTGTGCTTTCCTACGATTAAAATAGCTTTTCAGCATTTGTCCTATATCAAATATATAATATTTAACTTAGAACTTTTAAAATCACGCGGACTTGTGAATTAAATTCAATCAAAACAAAACTGTCAAGCATTTTTAGAAACACAAAGATTGATGCAGAACTATTTACATAAAATTCTGCTTTTAGACCCCCCAAATTGGTAATACCCTTTATCACATATAGCATAAAATGTGATTAAAATTGCTCAATTTATTTTCGGCCATATATAAATAGCACATGTACTTAGTATGTATTATGATAAGCTGCTTTATTTGAATTTAATTTAGCGCCCATGTAAACTTTTAAACACAAATCTTTTCTACTACTACTACTACCTACTCTAGAACTTGTTGTATTAGTTGTTCTTGCTTTTGGCTGTCCAACTTGAATTATGAGTTTATTTACATTAAAATTCGTCTTCCTTTCTGGGTTTTCTTTTATATTCCGCTTAGTCCTTAGCTTCATTGTGGGTGCGTTACATTTGGACATTGCTACTTTGGCGCTTGGCACTCGACTGCTCTTAAGACTCTGCTCTCTCCTCTCCTCACTCCACTCTCGCTCTCAAAACGCTGCCAACAATAACAACAATAGCAACAAAAGCAACATGGCAGCCATCGTCGCCGCCAACAATGTTGACTGGCTGCTCCGGGGCTGTGGGTGCTTTAGCAATAAAAAAAAATAAAATACATATATATATATATGTATATACATGTATATATGTATGTATATGTATTAGAGAATGGAGCAGAAAAAAAAGCACTTGCTCGCTTGGAGTAAACTTCACTAACGCCAACAGCACTACTTCATATAATTCTTTACTTACAGAACTTATAAAAGTTTATGCTGCTATGCGTTTTTTTCTATCATCTTTTATACTCTATAGCTTAAATGGTTATTTGGGCTTTGGCCGTAAAGTTTTAACACCTAAAAGCAGTCATCTTTGGGTTTATATACATATTGCACATGGAGAATTTTTTGCAGTTGTTTAAAAAAATTTGCTTTTTTTAGTTTGGGGTCTCAAAAAAAAAATTGTTTTTAGGTCAAAAATAAATAATAAAAAAATAAAAAAATTATAACAAATTTATTACTTATATTTCCAAAAGCTTTGTTTCAAATACTTACAAATTTTTCTAACTTAAATTAATAAACTAAAAACAAAATGTTGAAAATATTTAAAAAAAAAAATTTTGTTAATTTAAATAGTTGGAAAAGTAAATTTTCGTAATAAATATAAAGCGACAAATAAGCGTATTTGCAATATTTCACTTATATTTCCAAAAATTTACTGTGTAATATTTAAAAATTTGAATAACTTAAATTAATAATATTAATTTAATATTTTTAAAACGAAAATTCAGCACCCACAAATAAATAAAAAATGCATCGAATGTTTGAAAATGGATATTCTATTTTAAATTTATTTTTTTTAAAGCTTTAAAACCATATTACTTCAAAAAAAATGGGTATAGAATTTTTAGACAAAAGTTTAAAAAAATTTGAATCCCTGAAAAAGTATTTTTTTGTAATAAATATAAAGTCAAAACTATGCGCATTCGCAATATTCTACTTATGTTTTCAACAATGTTCTTTAAATATTTAAAAATTAATAACTTAAATTAATAAACTTAAAAAAAAAATATTTTAACTATTTTTAAAAGAAAATGAAGCACTTGCACAATAAAATTTAGCCGATTGTATAAAAGTTGATATTCTATTTTATATTTATTATTTGAAAGCTTTAAAACAATATTGTTTTGCAAAAAAATAAATAAATAAATAAATTAAATTGCGTGAATCGAAAAACCTAATGATAAATATCAAAATGAATCAAATATTACAAAGAAAAAAAATTTTTTTTTCTACACCTCATTTTATTTTTTTTAATCGTAGTAGCAATCATATTTATTTTTAAATTCGGTACTACCCAATTACTAGAATCTTTGTTTATGGTGGTTTCTTTAAAATTTTAAAATTTAAATTAAAAATCTTGTGTATTATTTATAAAGTTAACCATTATTTTAACAATCAACTTGGCACCCTTAAATTCAGGTGTGTTCTAGAAATTAAACATACATTTAAGGTTACAACATTATGATCAAAATTTTGAGAAAGGTTTTGATATTAGCCCAGATATACCCATACGTTAGTGCCCCGGTAAAAAACATATTTTTTTTGGCATATTCATTTTAAAAGTCGGTTAAAAATACTTCAAAACAAAAATTTGTCAGGTAAATAAAGGGTGATTCATTAAGACCTTTTTTTTCAATAGGGATTTTCGTGTGGATCACGCATGATCCATGACAGCTGTCAAAGGCAAAGTTGTTCAGTATTCATTGGCAAATCATCATGGAAAGCCGAATGATCTTCCTGCACGTTGCCGTTTTAGTAAATGGGCTCTTGGTAAGATCAATGAAAATCCGTTGTTTTCGACCAAAATTTTGTTCAGTGATGAGGCCCACTTTTGACTCCACGGTTTCGTGAATAAGCAAAATCGCCGTATTTGTTGAGAAGAACAACCCGAAGAGGTTCAGCAGCTGCCATTATATCCAAGAAAAACAACGGTTTGGTGCGGTCTGTGGGCTGGTGGCCAATGATTGTCCTTATTTTTTTAAAAATGATCAAGGTGCGAACGTTACCATCAATGGCGCACGTTATCGGACCATGTTAACAGACTTTTTGCTGTCTGAAATTGTTGCCCGTGATCTCGACGACATTTGGTTCCAACAGGATGACGCTCCGGTCCACATTGCCAATGAAACAATGGCTCTATTGCGAGGTCAATTTGGTGAGAGATTAATTTCACGTACGGGACCCGTACCTTGGCCGCCAAGATCGTGCGATATCACACCGCTCGACTTTTTTCTTTGGGGTTACGTAAAGTCAACAGTTTACGTGGACAAACCAGCAACGATTGAGGCCTTGGAAGCCAACATTACTCGTGCTATTGGCCAAATACCAGTGGAAATGCTTGAACGAGTCATGGAAAATTGGACCTTCAGGATGGACCATTTAAAACGCAGTTGCGGCCAACATTTGAACTAGATTATTTTTAAAAAATAAATGCCATAAAATATCCTTTTCGAAATCATTCCTTTGAAATTTGGATTTGCCAAATCATTAAAAAAAAGGTCTTAATGAATCACCCGTTATAAGACATAAATTTTCAATGTAAAATAAAATTCTTAAATTTTAAAAAACCTTTGAGACTTTCGTAGTGATATTCGAAAACATTTATTTCTCAATGACTATCCATACACTAAAATGTATTTTGTTTAAAAATGTATATTTTATTAACTCATCTTTCAGAACGTATTTAGCAATTTTCCATTTATAAAATATCAAAATTATGAGTTATCGCGATAACTCTCTTTAGCAACACAAATGTTAAAAAAAAACTTTTTTTATATGCTTTTCTGAATCCAAAAAAAACTAAATTCGGAATGTGAATGAAAATGGGCGTGAATGATCGATCATACATGAGCCGTGCAACATGGGGAAGGTTCCGAGAGTAAGGGGGTTATGACAGAGGTTGCAGGTACCACATTCTGTATATATAAAAAAAAGCGCCCAACTAATTTTAAGTTCGAATTTGAAGAAAAACGAATCCGAACATTTTATGCGAAATCGTTTTGAAACCTATTATTTGATGCTTCCAATTTCGCCAAAATGAATTTTTCATAACGGACTAAAACGAATCGGAAAACAGGTTTAGAAAAAGTGAACATTTTATATTGAAACTAGTGAGCCCGGCAGACGTTGTCCTGCACAAACTTTTTGAATACTCCCAAAGTAAATAAGCAACGTAAGATTCTCTAGTTAGCTTATCTTGCAAAATATTGGATTTTTAGATTATTTTGCAGCTCGATACAAACTTGCACCATCATTAGTCGAATGTCTTAACCGAATTCTTCCACATTCATTGCGATCTTCACGTTCCTGGGCAGTGCGATTAGATTGATAATTAATTTGATTCGTTGCATTTCTACCAACTTGATCGATTAAGAGACGGCATTCCCAGATGTCCTAAGCCATCGCCAAGCATAGATCTCCATCATGAATTAAAGCTTCATTGTAAACTTTCGGCACAAATTCTATCACTGGCTGACGTTTTGCTTGACGTTCTCGAAACAAAATATCTTCTGATAAATAATCTTTATATTTTATCCACAATTCAGATGGATTTGATGGAAAACATGTTGCCAAAATAGTCGCAAAAAGAACACGTATTTGATATGAAAAGCAATAACAGCAGCATCTGCTAAAGTTTGATGCCAGTGCAAATTATTTTCCCACAAATTCAATTTTTGACATGCCTCTCGATATGTTGCACACAATACGCCATTCATTGTTCTCAATGATTGCAACGATGTTGCACCTTGAACATTGATTAACAACAATACCAGCTTTTGTAAAACTAAAAAAAAAAAAAAAAAAATCGTATATCTCACGAACCAATGAACACAAACACATTGCAATAGGCTAAAAACCTTCGGATTGAAAACCTCTAACACACGCAAAAATTAGATTAAAAATTCATCGACGCGTTCATGAGAACATCCGTAACAAGTAAAACATATGATTCTTTTATATATATATACAGGGTGCGCCATTTGAATGTGGTCGATGGAAATATTGAAGCAGACACCGGCCCAAACAGTCACTTTCTGATCATGCAGTGGAGTTTAATGGATAGTATGAGGATTTTCTTTCCCCCAAAGGCAACAGTTTTTTTTATTTACAGTGCCAGAAATGGTCCTCATCACTCATTAAAATTCGCTCTCAAAAATCGGGCAATTACATTTAATGAACATTGTCACTATTTCCGCGCGTTCTTTGGGCGTAAATCGATTTATGGTTCAAATTGTAATGTAATAACCTTTCCAAAATGTGTTCGACGACGTCAATCGGTTGAAATCTGTCAAAGTTATTCAATACTTCCATCGACCACATTCAAATGGCGCACCCTGTAGATAACCCACAAATTTAAAATAACAAAAATGATACAATGCAGATGTTCAAGAAGAGATTTTTTTTTTAATATTAATCCTAGACGTAGAAGTTAAAATTCTTTTACTTTTTGTCTTACGATTGTCACCGTACAAACTTTTCTACTATAGCTAGTACATTTTGAGGTATACAGAACAGTACGTCATAACGACGTATCGTTATCTTTTGTGCGATTTTTTTCATTTTATTCAAAGCATCGTCATAAAAATTTTAATACAATCGCCATTGCTTCAAATCACATTCACAAGCTTGAAATTATAAATAACACTATGCAACAGTTTTTTGATCCCGGCTTCAAAATAGTTGATCCCTATGTAAAATTTCACGCTGAATTCAAATCTGCTTAGAAAAATGTTCAAAGTAGAACAGTTTTTGAGATATCGCCAAATTTGCATTTTTCATGTTCTACTTTCAACATTTTTCTAAGCAGATTTGAATTCAGCGTGAAATTTTACATAGGGATCAACTATTTTTGAAGCCGGGATCAGGAAAATTTTGAAATTTTGTTGCATAGTGTAATTGGAGTGTATCAAATGTGCGTCCTTAAGGCAGCGTCTCGAAACTTTCCTTTAACTCAACTTTATTTTTAAGTTTTTCTACTCTAAGACGCACACACATAAATACACACAAATATATGCATATAAACACATATAAATTTGCTTGGCACGCTGCCTTGACGTTTTTACACACAAAAGGGCGCATCATATACTTAGTCATACAGTGCGTATGATTAATGCACATTCACAATGCTTTGTTTGCCATGGCCAATTTCAATTGCATTTGCCAAAAACTAAAAAAAATTCACATAAATGCTTTAGTTTTGACATTTAAACTAATTTTTTGTTATTTCCTTTATGATATCAACAATAATTGTGGCAAGCCAACTTATGTCAGTATGTCAAAAAGTATCTGTGTTTGAATCTGTCTGGAAGTGAGTGGATGCAACTGTCTTCTTGACCATAATAAATTCTCGTTACTCGGTTTAAGTAAATGCAAGTTTTGCATTGCTATGGCAACTGGGCAGCTGGGCAACTGTATTGCTGTGGCAACTTTTGCTGACACTGCAAGAATTTGCAATGCCCCCAAAGGCAAACAACTTACGTCCATACATACATACATACATACTATATATTTATGTTATTTATGCATTCACTTATCTACTATTTCTTTTATCAAGTTTTGCAATGATTCTCATGAATACATTTGAGCATTGCTTTTGCCCTGTAAGCTGTCTCGGCTCTGCTTTGATGCTGCTAATGATCTATTTGCATTTGCAAATTTTGTTCGAGAAAATGTTTTTGAAATATTTAAATTAGATTTGACTTGCTGTCAGTAGCGCATAATTTGTTATATATTATAAACTTAATGGCCAACATAGTGAATGACGTTGGGATAAGCTTGAGTTTTTCAGCCAGGTAGCTTTTAACTACTAAAATATTCTGAAGAATGACTGCAAATCAATAATCAGCTGTCGTTGAGACAATAATAATTGTTGAATATTTTATTTTCTTAAAAGCAGTCTAATTATTTTACATTTTAATATAATGTCAAGAATGAAAGGAAGGCTTTTGCTCAGGATGCGAATAATTGACTTACGAAGTGACACTGTCATTAGTTTTTATGTTTTCTACTCATAGATTTGAGAGGCTTACAGATTTTTGCAATTTATTTGATAGTACTAAATTGGCCATAATATAGTCTATATGAACCTGGTAGCCCTAAAAGCTACTCAATCAATAATCAGCTGTCGTTGAGATAATAATTCTTGAATATTTTATTTTCTTAAAAGCAGTCTAATTATTTTACATTTTAATATAATGTCAAGAAAGAAGGAAGGCTTTTGGTCAGGATGCGAATAATTGACTTACGAAGTGACACTGTCATTAGTTTTTATGTTTTCTACTCATAGATTATTGTAGATTTGCCATAATATAGTCTATATGAACCTGGTAACCCTAAAAGCTACTCACACCAAATTTTATCAGTCAAATTTTATTGGCGAAAATGCATTTTAGCTACTAAAATATTCTGAAGAATGACTGCAAGTCAATAATCAGCTGTCGTTGAGATAATAATTGTTGAATATTTTATTTTCTTAAAAGCAGTCTAATTATTTTACATTTTAATATAATGTTAAGAATGAAGGGAAGGCTTGCGAAGGATGCGAATAATTGACTTACGAAGTGACACTGTCATTAGTTTTTATGTTTTCTACTCAAAGACTTAAGAGGCTTATAGATTTTTGCAATGTATTTCATAGTACTAAATTGGCCATAATATAGTCTATATGAACCTGGTAGCCCTAAAAGCTACTCAATCAATAATCAGCTGTCGTTGAGATAATAATTGTTGAATATTTTATTTTCTTAAAAGCAGTCTAATTATTTTACATTTTAATATAATGTTAAGAATGAAAGGAAGGCTTTTGCTCAGGATGCGAATAATTGACTTACGAAATGACACTGTCATTAGTTTTTTTTGTTCTCTGCTTCGTTATATTGATAAATTAAACTTGTTCTAAAAGCAAATATGCTTTATTGTGAAACCGTAACCGATTTCCGTATTTAAATTTCTCAAAAATAGTTGCAGAGTATTTCCTTATCGAGCTCAATAAAATGTTTTATTAAATTCGTTTTGGCCATACTTAATTACGCTGCATTTCATTTTTATCGCTTCTTCGCTGCATTTTTACTTCTTTTTCAACTTCTTCTGATTGTTTTTGTTTTTGCTGTTTCTGTTGAGTGACTTGCGCTTTTACTTTGCGTCTGAATTACTTTTACATTTACACCAAATAAAAAAAACGAAACAAAACAGAAACAACGAAAACAGATGACGAAAAAACGAAGCAAACGAAGATGAAGAAGAACAGAATTTTTTTGTTGCCTACTTATGGGCTGGCATTTATATTGCACATTTTGTTCGCTGACCGACGCCGTAGCGGCAACTTTTTGCGCACGAATAATTCCCATTGCTTTTTGTTGTTGTTCGCAGTGACGTAGCCAGATGGGATCAAAGAGGGGGCCATTTCCCACAAATATTTAAGAATTATCTCTCTAACATTGAAGATTTTAAAGATTTTCTTTACTTATTTATATTTAATATTGTGAAGGTATTTGTTTAGCTGGTTATATATTATTATCAATTATTTATTTTTTTATTTATTTTTAACAAAGTGGTTTAAAGCCAGAACAACAAAGGCTTTTATATTATCATCTATTTGAATATTTTATAGGTCAAACAAAGCGAAAGAACATAAGCATAATATAGGATTGGTCAAGGATGCTCGTAGTGGCAAATCAAGATAACTGAGGATAGAAGAAGTGATAGATTGAATAGACTGTTCGAAAGAGAGGAAATTATAGAAATTATTATAATTAGAGCATAAGACACGGAAAGGATCGTGTAAAGCATAATTAGATCTACAAAATTGTAAGGCTAAAGGTCGGAAATTACGAGTTACTCTAGAGGGAATGACAAAAGTAACTTTGCTAAGAAGTACATTAGAATCGATAAGACCGAGTAACAGCTTATGCAAGAATAACACGCCATGGCATGTTCTGCGATGATTTAAAGAAGGCAATTTTATAAGGCGAAGTCTATCAGAATATGGCGGCAGTCGGATGTTTGGGTCCCAGTTTAAGCCACGAAGTGCCAAGAGGAGAAATTGCTTTTGTACGGACTCAATTATGTCTTGATAAACATGGTATTGAGGACTCCAAACGCAAGAACAATACTCTAAAATAGGACGGACGAGAGAGATATAAAGTAGCTTGGTTGTGTAAGGGTCGTTAAACTCTTTAGACCAACGCTTAATAAAAGCAAGAACACCTCTAGCTTTATTGACGATATTGCAAATATGGTTATTGAATTTAAGGTTATGGTCGAACAAAACACCAAGGTCGGCCACACACTCGATGCGTTCTAGGGTAGAAGATTCCAAATAGTAAGTAGCCAAATAAGGAGCAGAACGATAAAATATCATAACATTACATTTTGACTTGTTCAGAAAGAGATGGTTGAAATTGCACCAAGATTGCATGTTATCAAAATCATGCTGAAGAAGTAAATGCTTATTTTTATCGGAATAGGACAGACAAAGTTTGACATCGTCCGCATACATTAGAATGCAAGAAGATTAGATTACTTGCGGGAGATCATTTAAAAATAAATTAAAAAGAAGAGGGCCAAGATGGCTACCTTAAGGTACCCCAGACGTGACCTTAATTTCTTTAGATTTGCAGCCTTTAAAAACTACCTTTTGGACTCGATTTGATAAGTAGGATTAAATCCAACTTAAAAGGCAAGACGGAAACCCCAGACGTAAGAGTTTTACAATGAGAAGATTATGGTTTACCGAGTCAAATGCTTTACTGAAGTCAATATAAATGACATCAGTTTGATTTTTTTCGGTAAAAGCTAGATTGATAATAGACGAAAGTTCTAAAAGGTTAGTAGAAGTGGACCGACGTTTTATAAACCCATATTGGGAGTCCGACATTAAAGAACGACAGTAGTGTTGCAATTGTGATGTGACAATCCTTTCAAAAACTTAAGGAATTGATGAAGCTTGGCAATACCACGGTAGTTCTCAATGTTGGACTTGAAACCTTTTTTATGAATAGGGATAATAAAGGATTCATTCCAGATGGCCGGAAGTCAAGAATATTTTAAAGAAGTGCGGAATAGAACAGATAATGGCATAACTAACATAAAATTGAAAATCTTGTATGTAATAAGTTTTTAGAACAATACAAATAAGTTTCAATAAAATTAAAATTTTTAAACATTAGATTAGATTTTTTTTAATATTAAATATGTACTCGAGAGAAGTGATTTTGTTGTTGAATATACTAAAACATATTGAGAGGAACATGAAATAGCAAAAAATTTATTGCACCCCCGCTGCAAGTGGCTAACTACGCCTTATGTTGTTCCCATTGTTTTTGTTTTCCCCCATTTGTTGTAGTTATTGTTGTGTTGCGACCAAATTGTTAAGCTCATGTTTGTAAAGTAGGTTTTCTTGTTTGTAGCCGCAGTTTTCTGGGGTTTTATATATATATATATATATGAATACATATATATATTTTTTTTTGTTTTTCATTTTTTACACACATAGACATAAGTGGGCATGTAGACAATAAAAATGTGCGCACACACTTACAAAATCACACATACGCAACGGCTTACACTGATGGTCATATAAATAAGCACAAATTGCTATTTCATGGTCGAATTGGCATGACAAATATTGATAAGGTATATTTTGTTACAATAAAAACTAGTATAAAAAATAGTCATCAATTGTAGCGATGACTATGGCAAAAATACTACAAAGCTTTTCTTGCAAACAAATATAAATTGATTTAAAAATTTAAATAAATGTACAATTAATAACACAAAAGTGTAAGCTTTAAAAACAAAACTTTTTAAAGCACAATCATATAGCATCAAGCAATTCAATTTGTGACAACAAGGCGTATACTTATGAGAAAAAGAACTATTGGTAGTTAATTGTTCAGAGCAACAAGTTGCCCACAGATTATTGGGTAAAAAGTTAAAATTAGCATTAAAATTCGAAATTTCGGCCTATCGTTAGAATGGAGGCTGCCTTAATCAGCCTATATTATTTCATTGGCATATTTTTAAAGATATCGTTCGTTTTGGGAAAACTACTCTATACCTACGCATCTTTAATTTGGTTATTCTTTGCATCAAAATTTGTATTCTTAAAACATTAAAGCCATATTTGCTGCTACACCTGGCTCGAAGGCAGATAATCACGTTGGATATGGCCTGTTTTCAAAACAGCTCAACGGAGAGCCGAATTCAATACTCAGGTTTAATCATACCCCACAGACTATTACAGGTCATATAAAGGCTTATACTGAGTGTCAAAATCATTAAAGGCGATGGGTTTATTACTTCCCTATCAGCTTAAGCTGTCAAAGCGCAATCCAATCTAGCTTCCCCCGGTCTGCACTTAATTAGAGTGTACATATTATTTTGAGCTGCAGTGTAGAGCTGACACAAGTAACATGGTGCATTTGTCTCTGTTAATAACAGCAGTTATTACTTAAGTCTCTTGTTTCATTTCAATTTTATTTTTGTGCCTTGGCTGCACATTCTGAAATTCTAGGAAGGAAGAGCTTGAGCGGGTAACCCTTTTACCCGCGCTGTCGCTCTAAAAATCACCCACTGCACTGGCCTAGTATTTGGCTGACATTTTATACCCTTTAACTTAGCAAATACGATATTTTGTGTGCTACAACTTATAGAAGAAAAGCCACAAATTGTATACCCTAATAATCAGAAAAAAATTAGATTAAAATTTTGTTCTACCAATCCAGCTGCTATCAGAGATTGCTCCTCTACTTGTTTTTTTCTTTGTTCCTTTGAAAAAAAAAACCTTGATCTTAGTCTTAAAAATCAAGTAGAATATTTCATATCGAAAAAGGTTTAAATTTAGTCGAGAAAATTAATTTTTTTTTTACAAAAAATTAAAGCTACATAGAATATTTGTACCAAAGGATTTTTCGATGTGATCGATTTTTAGAAATAGAGCGTCTTGAGGGACTTTCTAAAAACTTTTTTCTCGGAACCATATTTTTTTTATCAGAATTTCAAGCACAGGGTTGATTTATGTTTTGTTTGGAATCCCTTTATTTGAAGCATGATTGAAAGAATTTAATTTTTTTTATGGCTTATACTTACAATACGAGGGTGGATTGATAAGTTTCGGCCTGACCAAGAGATGGCGCCACTAGGCCTACCTTGAGGTGGCGTTCTATAGTACCATCCTTAGATAGCTTGTAGCAATAGTTTCAGCCCGATCGCCATATTAGTTTAGATTTGAGAGCACTCTGAACAAGACGCCTCTGTGTTTTTCTTGAAAATGGTCGACCAAAAATTGATTCGAAAAAACATTTCTACCGCCAATTTGACGTTGTATAAGCGTAATCCAAGCGAATTTTTGCGTCGATTCATAACCGTTGACGGAACTTGGGTCCACCACTACAATCCTGAAACCAAAGAACAATCTAAACAGTGGATTGGACCAGGGGAACCAACTTCAAAGAAGGCAAAAACAATTTTTTCAGCGAACAAGGTTATGGCTACTGTTTTTTGGGATGCAAGAGGTATTATATACATTGATTACCTTGAAAAGGGTAAAACTATCACTGGTCAATACTACGCAGACTTATTGCAACGTTTGAGCCACGAGGTGAAAATTAAACGACCTCATCTGGGGAAGAAAAGAATCTTGTTTCATCACGATAAGTTCTGAAGTTTGAATTGATGCCGCACCCTCCCTACTCTCCAGACCTAACCCCGAGTGACTATTATCTGTTTTCTAACCTCAAAAAATGCCTTGGCGGTAAGAGATTTGGGGACAATGAAGAAGTAATCGAAGCTGTAAATTTAATTTATTTCAATAAACCAGCCGCCATTTTGAATTCCTTTGAGATAAAAATGTCGAAATATAAAACAATAAAGATCGCATTTAACAATCAAAACAATTAACAAGCTTCGCATTACTCGGCCAAGTTTGAAAGAACCTTTCCTTAATTTTCTTTTCTTTTTAAAAATTAAATCATAAATATATAATAAGCTATAAGAGTCAATTAATTCGGGCTTAAAGCTTACTAAAAATCCATGAAGTTAAGGGAATTGTATCTAGGACTTATCTATTTCATTATGATTTATTCTAATTGAGAAAGGAAAATTCTTAAGGGAAATAATTCCGTTAAGATCAGCTTAGAGGTGACTTAAAGAACAACATAATTATTCCTCGACAGCCATCTTGAATCCGCCACGTTTAGTTCGCCATCTTATAATTTTTAAATTCTGACTCTAGATTCTAGAAAAACTGCACATTCATATCCAACTCGTATTGTTATTATAAAAATATATTTTTCGCATATTGGTTTCGCCAACTTGGGATTTTATAAAACTAGTAGCAGCTTCCCGAACCCCTTACTGCATACAACTTATACTTTTCCGTAAAATGATTTTAAACTCTTTGGCGCTCACCTTCAACCGCCATCTTGTAATTTTGAAATTCAATTCGCATATTTTTAAGCCCTTTCCCGCTCCGTCCCTCTACCAAATGTTGGCTACAACTTAGGGTATACCATATTCGGCATAGTGCAACAACATTTTTCTAAATTTTTTTTAAATATTAATCATGCGCCTCATATGCTCTACTTATTCGGGTTGCGTCGCTTGGATGAGCTGCTTGATTTCTTTGGGTCTTGTAAATGTTATGCAATAAATGTTTGACTTTTATGCTCATATGTGTGTGTGTGTATAAGACTGTGGCAATGTCCCAACTCTTGTCGGGTTTGTCATTGTATTATCATAAAAATTTCTAGTCTTAAGTAATGGCAGCACCAGCAACAGACTTTATCATCGATTTTTAGCCTGGCAGAAAGTTTAATGGGCTCAATTCAATCGTTCGCTCTCGCTTATACTCACACTTGGAAAATTCAATATGCTTTTATCCTTTTTTTTTTTGCATGCCAAGTTTTTGAAGATTTTCATTTTATAATTTGAATGTGCTTTTATTTTACATATGTAGCATAAACACACACATTTATATAGATGTGGACTGGTCTGGTACGGGGCTGGTTTTTGCTCCTTGTATGTAGCAGGACATTGAAACAGCTCAGTTGTCAATTCATTTGCCTAAAACATGGCAATGTGTAGGCAACGAGGCGTATGAACAATTTTAATGGCTATAATTTATCAGGTTTCTAGCATTTGAGAAGCCGAAAAACTGTGAGAACAATTTTCACAAGCTACTTACATTTAATTTGTGGGAATTAGCAAAATAAAGAGCAAGTGGCAATATTTATCTTAGGCACATAAATCTTAAATTGCTTTGAATTTAGGGTCAACTCGAGTGCTTACTGCAATAATATTTGCTTTAGTACATTTCAAGAGTTCAAGCTAAATAATTATTTTCAAGGCCAAAGCAACTTAAGACTCAAGTGCCCTAGCCCGCCTCTAAATGCTCTAGGGCGTATAAACATTTTGCATTTCTTATAAATTAATCCATTCCGAGAAGCTTGCAGTGAACTTTAATTTCTTATGTAAAAATAAGTAAATTTCTGAGAAGAAAAGCTTATTCTGGCAACACAATAGTATTATAATAGTTATTATTATCGGTAAAAAATATATATTATTAATAAATATATAGTATTAAGTGCTGACTTTGTAGCCAATTAAGGGCATTGTGAAATTTTCTGAGAAAAAAATATTTGTTTAAAGCAGAAATCTTTTCAAACGAAGTTACTGTGCAACAAATTACGCATACGCTACGTTGTCACTCACGTAGCTAAGCATAGTAAGACTATCAACATATGTATATTACTCATACGCCAAGTTAACTGACTATGCTTAATACTCAAGTGCCCTAGCCCGCTTCTAAACATTGTAAGGTGTATAAACATTTAATTTTGCGTTTCTTACTTATATATTAATCCATTCCGAGAAGCCTGAACTGCCTTTGTAAATATAACCCAGTTTCTGAGAAGAAAAGCTAATACTAGCACCAAAATCGTATTTTAATAATGATTATTATTAGTACAAAATATATAAATGGCAGGTTTCAATTTAAATGCTTATAAAGTATTAAGTATTGACCTTGTAGCCAGTTAAGAGCATTGTAAATTTTCCCAAAAAAATATGATGAAAAATCCAAATGCACTAACCTGCCTCAAAATGTTCTAAAGTGTATAAACCTTTTTGCATTTCTTATAAATTAATCCATTCCGAGAAGCTTGTACTTCATATTATTTTCTTATGCAAATATCAGCTAATTTCTGAGAAAAAAGAAGCTTATTCTGGAACTGCAATCGTATCATAATAAAGTAGTCATAAATATTAGTAAAAATTGTGAAAATGGCGGCTTTTAGTATTCATTAAGTATTGAACTTGCAGCCAATTAAGAGCATTATAAACTTTTCCCGAAACCTGAAATCATTTCAAATGCACTTACTACATAACAAATTACGCATACGCTACGTTGTCAATTCCGTGGCTCATTAATAAATGCTAGTGGGCATTACCTATTCACATGCCTATTATGCAGCATAGTTAGACTATTAACATATATTACTCATACGCCATGTTCACCGACTATACTTAAAATTCATACGCTCTGTTGTCCGCCGGCGCTGCTATCAAATTTACTTGCTAGCTAGAAATTGTAAAACGAGAGTAAATTAATCGTTTATATACTTACTGTCAGCAGTTTATGGTCCGACCACACAGTTTCATACGTACTAGGCACTATAGCTCTATACTATACTATATATGTATGTACTATAAAACGATTTATCGCCCCATGCACAGTCACTGGCAATTTTCCATTAATAATTGCTGTGAAATATGTGCAATTTTATGCAGAGTATTTGTCATTGAAAAGGCTAAAAGCCGTTTATGTAAAGCGCCTGCAGTGCATACAAATACACTTGAAAACATGCAACACACATACACTCACACAGGCACACACGCAAACACAATAGGCCAAGTGCAGTGGCAAGTGGCATACACAAGCACCCACACGCACACATAGATACACACATATACACGTAGACACACAGACACGCAGACACATTTGATAGGTAGATTTTCGAAATTCCAATATTAATTTACATACTTTGCACTTCATTGACGACGCCGCGCAAAATGTGGCGTAATTTTGTAGAGCTGCAGCACTGTGTGGCAAACATCAGTGGCAGCAACAGCGGCAAATGCACTCGGCAAATGCAGCGACGTGTGCATAAGCCGACTAACAGGCCAAACCCCAGACCTCAGGACCCCCAACCACGAACACCCCCGCAGTCAGATCGCACCCAACTAGATCCATGAGTACCAGCGCCAGACCTGGAGCTGGAGCCCGACCCTGCAGTTGGACAGACAGAGAGATAGAGAGACAGAGAGATATAGACAGGCCTGCTGGTAAAAGTAATTTGCATACAGAGTCACAGTTGGCAAATGACTTGGCAATTTTTGTGGCAGGCTGCGGGTGGCGGCCAAATGGGCTCAATGCTGCAAATGGGCCAACTTGCCAGCTTGGCTGTTAGTGCTCTGGTCTGGCTCTGTTGCTGCAGGCTGCTTCTTATGCCACCCCACCACCATTGCAGATGCTCATCCGCACGCGAAAACAAAATGGCGAAGTGCAAAAGCGCAATTAATAACAAGCAAATAAAGCATACAAACAAACTAATACGTATATACAAAAATATATATCTGTGGCTTTCCAAACGAAATAGTCAAAATTTTTCGAAAATTATTTTAGGCCAATTTACGAATATACTGAAGGTGCTTTTAATATTAATGAAAGTGATGTTTGTAGGAAAAGGATATATAGAATAGTTTAGTATATATGTGTGAATACAGGTTACATATATGTGGTTTTCTGAGTATTCGGTATATATGTATATCGAGAATATCTTTTTTTATCACACTCAGCACAAAAGAGGCCAGGACATCTCCTACGGCAGTTCACGCAATAAAACCTTAAACAATATGAAAAAAGTAGGACCCTGGACCAAATATTTCGAATCACTAGGCAGATAAACTTAGTTTTTGAAGCTAAAGTCTGGACTTTTAAAAGGTATGCAGAACTCAATCTGCAAAAGAACTACCACGACAAGGATATTTCCATGCCGTCTGATAATCAAGCAGCGATACAAGCACTAAGCAGAGCCAAGATCGAAGAACTGAGAACTACACTAAACAAATTAGGAGCCAGAAATAAGTTCACAATTACATGGGTTCCAGGGCACAACATTATTTGTGGAAATGAACTGAAAGGCAATCTGCCAAGAATCGTTGTAGCAACACCGCTTATCGGACCTGAATCATACTATGGTACTAGTAGCGCAGTGGTACGGGATCTACTGAAAATAGAGGGCGAAAATGGGCACAGATACCAGGACTTAAGCAGTCAAAAACCCTTCGCTCTAACTTCAACCCTAAGAGGCTTAAGCTCATGATAGATTCCTTGAGGATCCCGACTGGCCTTCGTCAGCAAAGAAACAAGCTCCTCGATATGTACGTTCTCGGAGATCGTTGTTACCCTAAGTCCCAACAAAATACTGATATATGCAGGCCATTGGACATTTGGAAGAGCTCTGAGCCGTGAAGGGGGTACGCAGTACACCTTTATACCCATTACTAAAAATAATAATATTTTTAACTTGCACAGTACCGAGAAGCCATGAACAAATTTTTATCTTGGCATAATCAATTAAATCCATAAAAATCTATTTTACACAAAACACTGGCAATATTACAAAGACCATCATTTAGATAGTTTCTTAGTTCACATAAACTTTTTGTGGCATCACCTTATGGAAATGGTTAACACAAAGTAGAGAAGCCTAAAAGATAAAAACCTACATTAAGCGTTACTATAGCTGGCCTTCATTTATTAAAACACAAATTTTACTTCACAGATAAAATCTTGGCTGTCAAAGTCCAAAGGAGTTTTTCAACTGAATTCATATCAGAAAGGGGCTTGCGTCAAGAAGACAATCTATCGTGTCTTCTTTTCAATACTTCAGACAGGGAAATAGACCCAGGGTATTAAGAAAAAAGGTTAACTGAAGAAAATGTTGACCGAAGTTGAGATGATTGGATGGGGTCGATCAAGATGCAGAAGACACAGTATCAAGATGTTGGAAAACACAACTCCGAGATTGCGACAAATGGAGGCAAAAACTACAGCAGGCAAAATACACGACCAGGGTTGTCTCGTCAATGATGATGATGATGATCCAATCTTACACACTTTTACAACGCTCTATTTTATGCATGTACATAAAAATATTTCAAGACTCTATTATACAGCTGTCAAATAAAATTATTTGCTAACCAAACGAGTCTATAATTTTTCTGCTCACTATACATAATTTTTCCTGCGTCCTGCTTATCTCTTTCTTATTATTTGTATAGGCAAGCTTATATTTGCATCTCCTTCTGTTTGTGTGCAAATAAGGAAAGCCTTTTTCTGCTTTTGTTGTTTTTTGTGGCCAAAATGGAAAACACAAAATAAAATCCACCTAAAAGCAATAAGCTTAAAAAGATTCGCACTTAAGGAAAGACAGCACAGACCAAGTACAGTCATACAATTTGCTGCAGCAGCCAACAAACTGCGCTGTCAATTAAAAGTGTGCCCATATTTGCATTATTTTAATTGAATTACTGTTAACTGCAATGCAACTGTGCTCTTGCCATCCCTCTCTTGCATTCAATCACTGTGCATGTCTCACTCTTTAGCTAAGCGAAAATCTTGTTTGTAGGGCTTGTTCAAAACTTCACATCATTTTCATCTAGCTCAAACAATTTGCACATACGCCCAATTTACACATACTACACACACCCACACACACACACAGAGACGCCCACATCCCACTCACATATACAAACACATACAAAATAACAAGGACTTGCTTATATCTTTGGCATTGAGTTGGCTGCGAGGGCTGCCTCATAAGTTGTTTCCTATAAAGTTTGTGTAGCTTTATAAATTTTTTTTTGTAACCAAATGATTTTAATGTAGTTAAAATTTTTCATTTTTTTTGTGTATCACTATTTTTGCAAGCTGTTTTTGACCTCTAAGAAATTTGGCTATATTATAAATACTTATATAAATATATTAATTAGTTAGAGCGTAAGTGACCAACTCCAATTTATAGTTTAAAAAAGTGAATTTTTTTTTTTTTGTTTTTTTAAAAAAAGGGACAATTTATAGTCAAATATCAAAAATTGAATTTAACTTTAAAATTTTGAAAACTAAGTTAATTTTTAAAAATGCAATTAAGCAATAAGTATATTATTAAATTTTTGTACCAGAAAAGATGTAAAAACTAAAAACTAGAAACTCAAACAAAAGTGAATAAAAACTTAAATTCGAACTATAAAATTATGATTAAGTAGTACGCAACCATATTTAAAAAATTTCAGGGACTGTAACTCTCATAACTGTTCAAATAAAAATTGTCACCTAATTATTATTTGTTAATTTTTTTCAATTAAAAAGCAAAATAATTCTTAATTTTTGACTTTAGTGTCAATTTTTATACCCTGTACCGTATGGTACTAAGGATATATTAAGTTTGTGCAAGCCGAAAATGTATGTAACATATAGAAGGAGTCGTCGGAGACACTCCATAGTTACCTAAAATATGATCAGGGTGAATAGAGAAGTCGACATACCCATGTCCGTCTGTTCGTCCGTCCGTTTGAACGCCTAGATCTCAGAGATGGTAAGAGCTAGAGGAACCCAACTTTCACATTAGATCCCATATTATTCCATAGGAGACAAGTTTATTTTATTTTTTTGATATCGGGGTTAAATTATATAGCTATATATATATAGGGGTGTTTGAGACGACCTCGACAAAAAAAAGTTTTAGATGAATAATTCGTTTGTTTATGAAGATATCGAAACCATTATTCGAGAGTTTTTTATAGTTCCCAATCACTGTACAAAATTTGATCAAAATCGGTTGACTATATCATATAGCTCCCATAGGACCGATCGGCCAAAATAACTTTTTTAAAGAAAAATTCGCTATATTTCGTTTTTTAATAAAGATATCGTAACCAGATTTGGCGTTTGGAAATTTTTAGACCACTTAAGCAATGTGCCAAATTTGAACAAAATCGGTTGACTATATCATATAGCTCCCATAGGGCCGATCTTCCAAAAAATCGATTTTTTAACAAAATTTGTTGTGTTTCGTTTGTTTCTTAAGATATTGGGACCAAATTTGACATTCGTGAGTATTTTATAGTTTCTAAGCACTGTACTAAATTTAATCCAAATCGTTTGACTATATCATATAGCTCCCATAGGACCAATCGGTCCAAAAAAAGCGTTTTTTATACAAAATTCGATGTGTTTTGTTTGTTTGTAAAGATATTTGAAATAAATTTGGCATTCAGATATTTTTTAAGATTTTTAAGCACTGTGTAAAATTTTATTGAAATCGGTTGACTATATCATATAGCTTCCATAGGAACGATCGGTCAAAAAAAAAATTTTTCCTTAAAAATTCTTCTGTTTTTGGTTTTTTGTGAAGAAATCGGACTTTATTACAAGCTAGTGGTACAGGGTATCCTAAAGTCGTCCGCGCCCAACTTTACGTACGCCATTTTTTATTTTTGAATTTTCAATTATTTTTGTAGAGGAACTTTTTTTTTAAATATATTTTTTTTGTATATGTATATGTTAATCTTCGTTAACGAAATATAAGTATATTTTTTTAATTCTTCAGTTATAACGAATACTTTATCGATTGACGTAAAAACATTTCTTTTAATTTTAGATTTTTTTTTTTAACTTTTGCCTAGTCTGCGACTTTTTGATCATAAAACGCAACTTTTCAAAAACTTATCAAACAACCCATGGCGCATAGCAATGTCGCATGATTGACAGACTTTTCTGTCGAGTGTGGCTGACACCCTGCCGCATGATTAAAATATATGCAAAGCAACAACAACAACAACTCAAACAACAACAACAACATCAGACAACAATGCCCAGCTGAAGGCAGTATCACACTCACTGCCAATCTCTCCCGGCATGCTCATATTGTCGGATTGTTGGGTACATCAAGTACATTAGTTTGGTCTATGGAGCAACAAAGCAAAAGCAAACAAACAAAAAACCGAGCAACAACAACAAAAACTAAAAAAAAAAGCCAAAAATCCGTATAACTTCAATACACTTCCCATTGTTTGGCCATGTACGGATGGCGCACTGCAATATGTTAACATTTCCCATGACGAGTTACAGGACGAGAGAGTGCCAAAGGAGGCAAGGGCATTGCCGCTGGGCAAGAGCAGGACCTGGACCCAGGCTGAGGTTGGCAATTGCATAACGATCACAGTGGTATGCCGTAGAGCAAAGTCGGAATTCATATCATATCGTATATACCCCCCGCCCGCCACCCACCACACCACACGCCACATACATAAGCATGTATTCCTCATGGCCAGCCTATTCCGGTAGTCCATATGGGTATATGTGTGTGCGTGTGTGCGTGATTGCCCAAAAGTTCACTTGTTGTGCCAACATCCTTGTGGCTTCTAGTCGTTGTTGTTGTTGCTGTTTTCTTGTGGTGCCACAAAATTTTCATTTCCATGCAAACACATTTCATTGGATTTCTTTATATACTCTTACAGTGGGCCAGTTAGAAAAGAAAATATGCTTATATATGTGAAACATTAAATTATTTTTATATTTTTTGATGTCATATAATATTATAAATACAATAGAAGGTTAGAATGGAAACTTGCCATCAGACGAAAACGTCCAGGAAAATTATCCAAAAAAATCTTACTCTTTCATGATAATGCACGGCCTCATTCTGCTCAAAAAACGAGAACTTTATTGGAAAAATTCAAATGGGAAATTTTCGATCACCCACCCTACTCTCCGGATCTCGCACCAAGTGGGCAGCATTTTGTTTCAAACGAAGAAGTCAAAACATCTGTCAAATTATGGCTCCAAAAACAGGACACGTCTTTTTTTAAAGAAGGTTTGTATAAACTCTATAACAGATACGAAAAATGTATTCAAGTCGAAGGTGACTATGTAGAAAAATATTTTGTGAGTCAAATAATTAATAAATATTCATTTTGTAACCTAAAAATTGTTTTGTACTTCATTTTAAAATTAGGGAAACTTACTTTTTGAATGCCCTCGTAACATTTTATTTTTGTGGACTTTAATTTTTTTTAAAGGGTCTAGCTGGATAAGGTACTGAAACTGCCCCTAGCGATTTTTGAAAAGTAATGATGCAATTCGATGCAGAATGGCAAAAAAAAATTTTAGACCAAATTTCAGTTTTTAAGCCGTTGCGGCTTAATTTAAAAAAACGTGTTTTTCACGTCTATATAATTGCGACTAAACTATTGAATATTTTGGAGCCAATTTTTTTTAATCAACACATTTTCTTAAAAATATGAAATTTTCTTATTTTTTTTAAGTTCCTTAAATATGTCAATCACCATTTTTTTTGTTTAACATGTTTTTTTATACGTTCTTTATATGGTGTGAATTAAAATCAAATCGATTTGGTGGAACATTGTTAAAAAAAAATAAAACGAAAATTTTTTGAATGTTTTTTTTTTTAATGTATGAAAAAAACATTTTTTCTTTTGTCAAGAGATGGCAAAAATTATTGTTATTTTTTATAATATTTATTGGATTCATTTTGTAGGTAAATATAAAAATTTAAGCATTGCTCATCAAACGATTTTTTAAAAATCTTCATTAAATGTTCCAATTTCAATAAAATTGTGTGGGCATTTCACGACTCTAAGTAAATTTTTTTTTCAAAATTATTAATAGTATTTACTTTAATATTTCAAATATTAATTAATAAATTACAAAGCATGTATTAAGTTTATTGCCAGCACTAGTTTTGAATATATTAATTTTTTAATAGAAAATGATTTTATTTTAACGCTCGTTTTAATTAAGGTTAATTATTATTATTGGAGAAAATTTTTCATATTGATAAGACGTCTGCATTTTGGGTTCAAAGTGTATGTTTTAATTAAACTAAATACATTGAGTAAGATAAATTAAATACCTTTAATTCCTTTTAGATTTGAAAAATCAAAAAAAAAATGTCATCAAACGATGAGAACAATGCTATGGAAACCGGCGGCTCCCTCTTGCCGGTCTTACAAAAAATTATTGAACAGAATCGGCACTTGCAAGAGCAGAACGTAAATTTGAAGTTCCAACTTGACCAGCAAGGTTCGAACATTTTACAGCTGCAGACTAATTTGGATGAAGTGCCTGTTTCGAATGAAAATTTAGCCAAGCAATTGCAAGAGCGGACCGTCAGCTGCTTGATGGCAGAAGAAACAAACCGCCGTCTCGAGACCCTTAACAGTGAGTTGGAGAAAAAGCTAGATAATAATACTATTGAATTTTCTGTATGAATAAAATAATTTGCTTTCATTTCCTTTTAAATAATTCAATTAAATTAACTTTTAAAATATTTAAAATAAAAACCCCAATTTTAAAAAATATTTAAAAACTTCCCATGAGCCCGAAACCTGTTCACAATTCACACAAGTTCCATTACAATTCTCAGAAAAATCAATAAGTCGGAACACGAAACAAGAAAATATCACTTTTTACTAAAAAATATATCAAAAATAAAAATAAACATTACCGCCCATAAGCCGCTGTAGGAAACTGCTGCTTTAAGCTGTTATGAATTATAAGCACGCCCTAGTGAAAAAAAGTTTGCGTTTATAGCGTTTAGTTCCTTGTTGTTTGAACGCCTAGATCTCAGAGATGGTAAGAGCTAGAGTTACCAAACTTTCACATTAGATCCCATATTAATCCATAGGAGACAAGTTTATTTTATTTTTTTGATATCGGGGATAAATTATATAGCTCCCATGGGAGTGTTTGAGACGACCTCGACAAAAAAAAACCGTTTTAGACGAATAATTCGTTTGTTTATGAAGATATCGTAACCAAATTTGGTATTCGAAAGTTTTTTATAGTTCCCAATCACTGTACCAAATTTGATCGAAATCGGTTGACTATATCATATAGCTCCCATAGGACCGATCGGCCAAAATAACTTTTTTAAAGAAAAATTCGCTATATTTCGTTTTTTAATAAAGATATCGTAACCATATTTGGCGTTTGGAAATTTTTTAGACCACTTAAGCAATGCGCCTAATTTGAACAAAATCGGTTGACTATATCTTATAGCTCCCATAGGGCCGATCTTCCAAAAAATCGAGTTTTGAACAAAATTTGTTGTGTTTCGTTTGTTTGTTAAGATATTGGGACCCAATTTGACATTAGCGAGTATTTTATAGTTCCTAAGCACTGTACTAAATTTAATCCAAATCGTTTGACTAGATCATATAGCTCCCATAGGACCAATCGGTCCAAAAACCGATTACAAAATTCGATGTGTTTTGTTTGTTTGTAAAGATATTTAAAATAAATTTGGCATTCAGATATTTTTTAAGGTATTTAAGCACTGTGTGAAATTTTATTGAAATTGGTTGACTATATCATATAGCTCCCATAGGAACGATCGGTCAAAAAAAATTGTTGCTTAAAAATTCTTCTGTTTTTGGTTTTTTGTGAAGAAATCGGACTTTATTACAAGCTAGTGGTACAGGATATCCTAAAGTCGTCCGCGCCCGACTTTACGTACGCCATTTTTTTAAATTAAATTTTTTTCTCAAATCGATCTGGATTTAAATTTAGTTGTTTATTTTCAAAAATAACTTATAGTTCGCAACTTTGAGTAAATATAAATTTAAAAAAAAAACAAATTTTACCATTAATTTAAATAAAATCATTTATTTTTATCATTATTTCATTATTTAAATTTAATTAGCTACTTAAATAAAATCATTTATTTTAATACATTTATTTAAATAAAATAAATTTTTTTACATCGTTGCGCTAAGCAAATGAAATTGTGTCCATATTTATATTTTCCAAAAAAATGACTAAAAAATTATTTTTTTTTAATTATTCCAGCTAATAGATTAGATTAGGTTTAGATTTTTAATTTCTCAAATCGAATCGAGATTTTTTAAATCGCTTGGGCATTTAGGATTAATAGTTTATTTTACAAAAAAAAAAAATATTTCAAAAATAATATTTTAAGCATCGCAATTTCGAGAAAATTATATTAAAAATAAATTTTATAATAGACATAATTGATTTAATTATATAAATATAATCAGTTAAAATTTTTGCTATAATTTAAGTATGCTTTCCAAAACATTCTTCAAAAATAATTTTATATCAATATAGCAATTCTCAAAAACAAAAACTTTATTTTCTGAAATCGAACTGTTAGGCAGATCTTAAAAATCACTTGAAAATTTCCAGTTCTTCTGACACGAGCAAGCACTTCTATAATCAGAGTTCAATAAGAGTATATCCAAACTATACTTCACTTATATAATATTACAATTTTGGTTTAACTTTTCTTGTTGTTGTTGTTGCTTTGTTTGTGGGTGTCGTTGACTGTTGTTTGTTGCATATGTTGAGGCGCATTTATAAGTCTTTGTAGAGACAAGTATGGCATGTGGCGCCCCTATAAACCATACCAAATGCCAACTAACCAGCACATCCTACCCGCACAGCCCTCCCTGCCGTCTGTGCTCTCTCATGTAGTGCTTTTTACAGAGCCTGCCAAACCAATTTCAATATTCATTTTCGTTTCCGCTTGAGCTTCAATGTGCACAGAGCATTCTTACTTAAGCTTAAGTTATGTAATTTTATATGCTTATGGTTTGCCAAACCCCAAACCCGTCCCGCTCCCTTCTCAGACCATCACCCCTGCCTCTGTGTAGCACTCCACTGTTTCACCCTGTAAGCAAGGCCTGACCGCTGGCGGGCATGAGCCAAGTAAATCTGTGCTTTGAATTGTGCAAAATTTGCAACTATACGGTTTTATTTTTCTTTTTTTTTCCGCCCCCCCATTTCCTGCCAACTGAGCTCTACGGCCATTGCCGTAGTCTGTTTTACGGCTGGAGAAAAGCTTTGGTGAAGCCAAAACAGTTGCCTATTCGGGTACGGTTTGTTGTTATTGGTATTACCATTGCTGTCATGCTGCATGTTGGTAAGATTAAAAACGAAGTGCTTCAAAATTTGTAAAAATATTAAAAAAAAAAAATGGTAGAAAAGTTGACTTGAGCAGACAGAGCAAATCTTTTGGTACTCTCTCTGATATGGCAGCTTAGAATATATACAATATACAATATGACGTCTAAGCAGCTGCTAGATTTTAGATCTTCCTCGAAATCCTTGAAATCTCAAGTAAGAAATAAAAAATAGTTAAATGAATAAAAAAAAAAAGATATATGGGCTTAGTTCATGATAGCTAAATAAAATTATGTGGGTTCTTTCGTAATTTTTAAATAATAATTTAAATTTATTTAAATATTATTTCATAATTTTTATTTTAAAATCAAAAATTTAAAGTTTAACTTGATTTTTTGAATATAAATTAAAAATACAAATTTATTATTATTCCGGATAATCCTTTCGAAAATTTGATATGTAGTGGCTAACCCTTTTATTCAAAGCACTTTTTTCGCATTGATTTTTTCAACCTCTTATTTGCGATCCCAATAAAATTTGGTAAAAAATCAAAAAGTTTCAGGATAATTATTAATATGAAAAATTGTTATGATTTTTTTTGTCAAAGCTACATATTTATGACAAAAAACGTTCAGAGCTCATAAAACGCGATATATGATTAGATGATATGGATATGATCTGATATGATCTGATATGATCTTTTATGATCTGATATGATCTGATATGATCTGATATGATCTGATATGATCTGATATGATCTGATATGATCTGATATGATCTGATATGATCTGATATGATCTGATAAGATCTGATATGATCTGATATGATCTGATATGATCTGATATGATCTGATATGATCTGATATGATCTGATATGATCTGATATGATCTGATATGATCTGATATGATCTGATATGATCTGATATGATCTGATATGATCTGATATGATCTGATATGATCTGATATGATCTGATATGATCTGATATGATCTGATATGATCTGATATGATCTGATATGATCTGATATGATCTGATATGATCTGATATGATCTGATATGATCTGATATGATCTGATATGATCTGATATGACCTGATATAATCTGATATCATCTGATATGATCTGATATGATCTGATATGATCTGATATGATCTGATATGATCTGATATGATCTGATATGATCTGATATGATCTGATATGATCTGATATGATCTGATATGATCTGATATGATCTGATATGATCTGATATGATCTGATATGATCTGATATGATCAGATATGATCTGATCTGATATGATTTGATATGATCTGATATGATCTGATATGATCTGATATGATCTGATATGATCTGATATGATCTGATATGATCTGATATGATCTGATATGATCTGATATGATCTGATATGATCTGATATGATCTGATATGATCTGATATGATCTGATATGATTTGATATAATCTGATATGATCTGATCGAATATGATCTGATTGGATCTGATTTGATTTGAAGCCACGAATATGCCTATTTGAAGCCCATCGGCCAAAGTCTATGCTGCCAACTTTAAATGGCTATAACTAGGAGAATAAGCGTCCTAGGTGCAAAAAGGAACTTAATTTGAAGTCACTCAGCCCAAGCTTATTTTTCCAACTTTAAATGCATGAAAGTAATTAAATAATTATAATTTTTCAGTGGATCTATTTTTTTTTTTTGAGAAATGTCATGATTTATGTGATTATGATGTGGAATTATATTTTTAAATTAAATATTTTAAACTGGGCTATCTATCTTATTATTTACATTATTAATAATAATACTAATTTTTTTTTAAATGTGTACTTTTATTTTTTTTTAACTAAAAATAATAATTACTAAATATTAATTAAATAACAATTTATTTTTAAAAATCGGAAAAGAACTTAGAGTGCAAAAATGAGATAAAAAAAATAATTGCCTAAAAAATTTCCATTTGAAATAATTATGTAAAGGGTGATTCATTAAGACCTTTTTTTCAATAGGGATTTTCGTGTGGATCACGCGTGATCCATGACATCTGTCAAAGGCAAAGTTGTTCAGTATTCATTGGCAAATCATCATGGAAAGCCGAATGATCTTCCTGCGCGTTGCCGTTTTAGTGAATGGGCTCTTGGTAAGATCGATGAAAATCCGTTGTTTTCGACCAAAATTTTGTTCAGTGATGAGGCCCACTTTTGACTAAGCAAAATCGCCGTATTTGGGGAGAAGATCAACCCGAAGAGGTTCATCAGCTGCCATTATATCCAAGAAAAACAACGGTTTGGTGCGGTCTGTGGGCTGGTGGCCAATGATTGTCCGTATTTTTTTAAAAATGAGCAAGGTGCGAACGTTACCATCAATGGCGCACGTTATCGGACCATGTTAATGGACTTTTTGCTGTCTGAAATTGTTGCCCGTGATCTCGACGACATTTGGTTCCAACAGGATGACGCTCCGGTTCACATTGCCAATGAAACAATGGCTCTATTGCGAGGTCAATTTGGTGAGCGATTAATTTCACGTACGGGACCCGTACCTTGGCCGCCAAGATCGTGCGATATCACACCGCTCGACTTTTTCTTTGGGGTTACGTAAAGTCAACAGTTTACGTGGACAAACCAGCAACGATTGAGGCCTTGGAAGCCAACATTACTCGTGCTATTGGCCAAATATCAGTGGAAATGCTTGAACGAGTCATGGAAAATTGGACCTTCAGGATCGACCATTTAAAACGCATTTGCGGCCAACATTTGAACTAGATTATTTTTAAAAAATAAATGCTATTTTATGGCCTTTCGAAATCATAAATAAAGATCCCATCATTCCTATAAAATTTGGATTTGCCAAATCATTAAAAAAAAAATGTCTTAATGAATCACCCGTTACTTATGAAGTATTTTTTTTTATAAGTATAAATTTGAATTTTAAAATTTTGTTACAATTTTTTCGTAAAAATTTGTATTTAGTTTTCTTTTAACAACCAAAATGAAAAAAAAAATGTGTTCAACCAATTTGATGCAAAAATTTGGTAAAAATAACCCTTAGGCATATTTGTTGCAGATCTACAACATACCCTTTAATCTTAAAAAAGCCTAGAATCCAAATTAAAAAAAAAAAAACCAAAATATGGTATTTTTTATTTAAATTTTTTCTATTGAACAAAAAAAAACCCCATAAAAATCGAAGAAAAAGTCAAAGAAAGGGTTAAGCAAGAAGTTGATATAATATATGGATTTCATTGATTCGTCATAATGGAGAAAAATTCAATAGCCGGGAATTATAAAATTCTTATTGTTTGTCCTGGAAAGTCTTCCATACTCTACACTATATAACTATAAAGTATTTGAAATGTATATCTAACAAACGCTGCTAGAAGCACGATATACTCTACAGAAGGGTATTAAAATGAATTTTAGCAAGTTAGAATCAAGCGCACATGAAATAAAATGAAATGATGGAAAAGTCTTAAATGTCGGCTTAATGCCTGAGCGAGGACTCTGAAGCTTAGTTCGAGGGGTAACATCCGACAGGACGACCAAAAAATGAGATGAAACAAGAAACTCAAAAGCAAAAGAAGACGAAACGTTTCAAAAGGTTTTTTGGTATTTCATTTTGCAAATCTCGCTTGGTCCGAGAGTTGTTGTTGTTGTTGCTGTTGGTCTTTGTCTTTGTTGCTGGAAAATAGTTGGTAGCATGCCACCAATTCGTGGCATTAGTTTTGCCAACATATTTTTCAATTTGGACAGAATCTGTTTTGTTTTCTTTTTTCGGAATTTTGTTGTTGTTGTTTTTTTTTTTTTTTTTTTTTTGATTAGTTTAATGGATTTATGCGCTGCAGTCAGGACTGCATTAGCAGCAAGTTGTTGCAAGTTTGTTGGCCTCAGGGCTTTTGGAACCCCTTTTTGGCCATACTTGGCTTTTTGGCAGCGCCTTTTCATTTTGTTAGCAGTTGTTTGTTAGCCGACTTAAATTCAATTTAGCCTTAACTTTTGTCGAAATAAAAATTTAATATTAGTTTTGTGTCATAGGCAAAGTTACGAGCAGCTGCAAAATTGTTTGCATCCTTGTTTATTCCCATTGGCCTAACTTGTAGAGATTTTTTTTTTATATTTTTTATTGAATTTACATAAAGTATTGGTATATAGTAAGCCTGGACAATACTTGAGCACTTACGACAATTCAATGGAATCTTTTTTGGGGCTCTTCAATTGATTTATTCATTCGTATTTTTTTGCACTCATTCAAGAAAAATGTTTAGCAGCTTACCTGTAAATAAACAAAGTAGAGAAGAAAAATATTAAGTATTTATTTTGTGTAGAGTATTTGTAAAGGCGCTTTTGTACAGATTTTATTGTGAATGAATAGCTTGGGTTGAGAAAGAAAAAAACTTATCAAGTAGACAACGATGTTTTCTATTATGCTTAAACAAATAGCCCAGAGTCAAACTGAAAGTTGAGAAGTTTTTTTTTTTAACGAGGTACTCAATATTTAAGCCGTAGAAGTTTTTAATAACAAATTGGAAATAAAAAATTGAAAAGAATAGTGAGAATGGCTTGTGAGAATAAAAACGGCTTGAGTTATATTAGATATATTTTATTAAATATAATAATACATAATTAATTTTTATAAGGCGTTAAAAGGTAAAACTTATTCAATTTGAATAATTTTTTTAAATTTGGTTTGTTTTATTTTCTATTATTTTTAGCTATCGATAACTGAATATTTAGATAAAGATTTCTTTGCTGCATAATGGTAAAAATGTAATTTAAAAAAAAATAATTTTTTATAAATAAAATAATTATATGTAAAAAAAAGGAAATTTCAAATTCATATAACGAGTCTTTAATTATAAATATTCGATTTGTCTTTAATTGGAATAAATTTCTAAGTTTAATATAACCAAATTTTTAAAATTAAATTACAAAAATTATATAGTGTTTAATTTAAAAAAATCGATTAGCTTTTAATTTCAATTTGAATTAAATTTTTTGTCCTTTCGTTAATTTAAAAATAAAATTGAATGCAACTAAACGCATTTTTTAAATTTCAAGTAAACTAATTAATATGTAAAAAAAAAATATGTAAAAAAAAATATCCGGACACCTGATTTGCGCTTGTAAATGCGAACTTTGAAGCGTCGTGGGCGCCGCATAAAAGTTTCGATCGACTTGAAATTTTTTAGTTGTAATCGTGTGTTATTCAGCTTTTAATAAGTGATAAGTTTTATGCCCTCAAAGCTGTCTGGGAAGTGAAAAAAAATTAATAGTGAAAAATGTCTCAAATGACTGATTTGCATAAAGGACCCATACTGGCTATGCGGTCAGAAAATTTGAGCCTCCGTGGTATAAGTGCTAAAGTTGGATTCAGCAAATCTTCGATAGGTCAATTTCTTAACAATTATGATGAATCCGGCAGCATTAAGAGAAAACCTGGCGCGGGGAGGAAGAAGAAGACGACCGACAAGGAAAATAGGATATTGAAGCGTTTAAGTATGGAAAATTGGTTCAAAACCGCTGAAAGCATAAGGATCGCATTTGTCCAGACTGAAGGAGTCAACATTAGCACAAAGACTGTGCCAAGACGCCTCGTGGAGGAAGGACTTAATGCTCGCCGGCTAGCAAAATAACCGGTCTTAACCTTAAAAATGCGTCAAAAAAGGCTACAATGGGCTAAAATCCACGAGTCTTGGACCTTAAATGATTGGAGAAATGTCATATTTTCTGATGAATCCAAAATAAACCTTTTTGGTTCAGCCTTAAGAGAAAACCTGGCGCGGGGAGGAAGAAGAAGACGACCGACAAGGAAAAAAGGATATTGAAGCGTTTAAGTATGGAAAATTGGTTCAAAACCGCTGAAGGCATAAGGATCGAATTTGTCCAGACTGGAGGAGTCAACATTAGCACAAAGACTGTGCGAAGACGCCTCGTGGAGGAAGAAGTTAATGCTCGCCGGCCAGCAAAAAAACCGTTCTTAACCTTAAAAATGCGTCAAAAAAGACTACAATGGGCTAAAATCCACGAGTCTTGGACCTTAAATGATTGGAGAAATGTCATATTTTCTGATGAATCCAAAATAAACCTTTTTGGTTCAGATGGGATGATGAACGTACGCCGTAAAGTTGGAGAGCGGTTTAAAAACGAGTGCCTAAGACAAACTGTAAGGCAAGGGGATCCCTTATGGTCTGGGGATGTTTTTCCTACTATGGCGTTGGTGATCTGGCCCTCATTGATGGAACTGTAAACGCATAAAAGTATCAACGAATTTTGGACAAACATCTTATACCAACAATTGAGGAGCACCTTTCGTATTCCGATGATTTCATTTTTCAGGACGATTCTGCTCCTTGCCATCGTGCAAAATGGGTAAGTCATATTTTTTTTTACATGCTGTAACTATTGTGCATTTTATTAGTAAGTATTTACATTTGTAAGATTTTTTTTTTTTTTTAGGTAATTAGTTATTTGAAGAAGGTGGGCATACCAACGTTGGACTGGCCAGGCAATAGTCCTGATTTAAATCCGATTGAGAATCTCTGGCATATTTTAAAGATTAATATAACGAAGGGGAAACGCAAAACATTAAAAGAGGTGGATTTCATTGTGGAAAATGTGTGGTACAAGGACATTACCATTGAAACAATCCAAAATTTGGTTGAATCAATGCTAACGAGTATAAAATCGGTCAAAAAAAAATAATGGAGGACCAACAAAATATTAAAAGTTATAATTTAAGTGTATTAACTATTGTACTAAATAAAAATAACACTAGTCTACAAGGAAAAGTATCCGAAATAATTTAAGCTAATTTCTGCTTCTCTGTCCATGCAAAATTCGGATTGATAACTAAAATTCATTTATTAGTTTGAGTTTTTACGATAATCGTATCTTTCGTGTTTAATGGAACTACCCACATTTAACTTCATAATGTTTTGACATTTACATAGCACAGGTCAACATGGTTCAGTTGTTGGAAAGCTAAGAGTCATTTCCGAAGTAATTTGGTGCGTAGAATCCGAATCCGGCTCAGAACTGCCCCATCACGTCAGGATTTTGAGATATTTGAGGTTATGTACCCAAAAATAACATAACCTCAAATATCTCAAAATCCTGACGTGATGGGCCAGTTCTGACGCCGGATTCGGATTCCTACGACAATGACTCTACCTTAATCCAACAACTGAACCATGTTGACCTGTGTTATCTCAAAGGCTTATTGCAAATGCTAAGGGATATATCTCGTAACTTCGAAAAGCCATAACTTTGCGAAAAAAAATCGTAATTGATCTCTTGAACCCTTAAATTAAAGGGTCAGAGTTGTACTAAATGATGTAACTGGAGAGAAAGACCGCAAAAATTTTTTGCGCCCTGTACATAACCTCAAAAGTAGGAAAAAACGCCGTTTTTTGGGTACATAACCTTAAATATCTCAAAATCCTAAAGTGATGGGGCAGTTCTGATGCCGGATTCAGATTCTACGCACCAAATTACTTCGGAAATGACTCTTAGCTTTCCAAATACTCACATGACCCCTGTATTTGTAGACCTGTGTAATTTACTTAGAATTTTAACTCACTTTAAAAAAAAAAAAATTAAAAGTCTATTTGGCTACCCTAAGCTGATCAGTCATTTTTGACTCAGTTCACTATTTAGTTTATCTTTTTTTACAGAAAGCTTTTAGAGAAAAAACCTCTCGGCCCATAAAAGTAGATCAAATAACATATACAATAAAAAAAATTTCACATCGATATAAGCTAATTTACCACGCTAACGCCGATTCAAAGTTCACGCATTCAGCCGAAACTAAGTGTCCGGATATTTTTGTCCGGTACTGTATGCAAACATTTTTTAATTCATATGAGTTTTTAATTTAAAATATTCGATTTGTTTATATTAATTAAATTTTGTTTTTATTACTATAATTTGAAAAAAATTAATAAGAAAATCGAATTTAAAAAATTAAACTAAAATATAAAATAAATATATAATACTAGCCGGCCTCCGCTGCGCTTCGGAACGCTCGCTTCGCTCGCTCGTCTAGATCTGGAATCTTTCCGATTGGACAACATCGTACGATTGATCGATGAGTGGATTAATTTCATCATAAAATTTTCAACCACTCGCCATCTTCACATTTTAACCATGTTTGATGGAGATTTGGTAGTTTTTGTAAGCAGTATCTGATATTAATGTTTTAAAGCACTAATAATGTTAACCTATAATGGCGACAGGATGTCTTTTTTATTTTTTCACGTTCACTCAAGACAAACCACAGATTGAAAAATATTGCGTAACGCGCCGTCCGCGAAAGCCGCGAATTTTGTAATATTTTTACATAGCCTATTCTCGTCCTAGGAGGCTTCTGAACATTTTAAAAAAAGTCCCATTAAAATCGGACAAAGGGTTTGGCGTCCAACCTCATACAAACAGACATACACTTTTTTTTTATATATAAGATAAAAATATAAATATTATAAATTCCTATAACGAGTTTTAAGTTTAAAAAATTTGTTTTTGAATAAATTATTTTTTTATGTATAATTTAAAAGAAAGAATTTTTAAAAAATACTCCACAAAAAAATTATATTTTAAAAAAATTTTTAAAGGTTAAACTAAAGTATATTTATGTAAAAATCTATAGTAATGCAAAAACAAGTTTCTAACCCTTGTGCCAAATCAATAAAAAGCTGCGTAAGAAAAGGCGCCCCACAAGTCGCTGTTATATGGTATGGAAACGGATTCTCAACGAACCCCATCTTATATAAGAACTCAATGAATGTAGGGTGTTTGCATACCCAGATGACCTAGTTCTGGGCATCGCTTGAATTCCTATCCACAATCAGTCTTCAGAAGTTGACTCTGCACCCTACGCTGGACATAACAAAAGTGTCCTGGGGTTGAACCTCAAAAGACCCCAACTGATTTTACAAGATTCAAGGACACTTAGGAACTGTGTGCCAATTAAGGCTGGAAAATCTCTCGTAAAAAAAACACCCCTGGAAAGAGCATACAGTAGACACTTCGTTAGTAGAGGGGGTTTGTGACTATGTAATTTACTTAAGCAACTCTCTTTAAATGTAATTGAGCAAGGAAAAGGCAACTCTATGCTCTTTAAGTCCAAAAACTCTGTTTATATGTTTATATTATAGAGAAAGCAAAAATGTATCTATATATAGAGCAAAAATACTATCATTATATTAAATTCAAACGTTTAACCCACTTAAACCTAACATACAAAAATAACTTCACTGCATCAAACAATTGAAAATAAAAAAAAAATAATAATAATATTATAAATGTTTTCGTAAATGGTAGAGGAAAACATAAATAAAACTAGAAATCAAAATAAAGATGCGAAAAAGAATGACAGTAAAAGGCGATTGGAAGGAGAAATCAGCTTAAAATTGCAAATCTTTGTTTGTTTGTTGGTTTTGCATTTTTTGTTCGGCACCTTTTTTTTCTATTAGTAGTAACTCCTTTTTATACACTGACAGAGGGTATATTGACTATGACATGAGTTAAGATATGATGCAGTTCGTTTCAATAGAAAAATATTGTATTTAAATAAATGAGCTGCTTAATTATAGTACAGTCTGTTAAGTAAGAGCGTGTACGGCATAACTTATTACAAAATGTATTTAAACAAAAGTTTCTTTACATCAATTTATTCTACATGTTCCGAAGCATGACGCAATTATATCAATAACATGTCCAGTCACCACCAGCGTCAATAATCACCTGGCATCTCCGCAGCATATTTTCCACTAAATTTTCAGAATATTCGACGGGAAGCGCTCTCCAAATGCGTCGAATTTCTCGGAAAAGGTGTTTCGAAGTAAATATGGGTCTTCCTCGAAGCTTTTGCTTGATGACGGCCTAGAAGTTTTGTATGGATGTATAGATTAGGGGACTGTGAAGGCTAATCCAAGGTGGCGATGCCTTTTTCGCGCATTCGGTACAGAGACGACTGCGGTGTTTAGGGTCATTATCTTCCTGCAGAATCCAATCTTCTTTTTTGTTGAAAAATTTACTTTTGGCAGTCGGTAATAAAGCATTTCGATAAATTTCGACCATCCTGGGAGCATTCAGGTTCTCTGTGAAGAGATGCAAAATGCCGCAACCTTTTTTTGAGAAGCATCCCCAAAGATGAATTTTTATAGGGTGTTTAATGGTGCGCTGGACAAAATTAACTGAAGATAAAGACCAGGCCCGTGGTATTATAGAATAACCCCAAGCAGAAGATTCGTCGGAGAAAAGTACGTTACTCCAATCGCGATCAATGTTTTCTGTTGCCCAAGCCAGTCGTTTTGCAACGTGTTTTTCGGACAACAGTGGTTTCTTCAATGTGCTTCGCCATTTCAAATTATTTGCTTGCAAATTGTTTCGAATATATATCTATACCCTTTTTTTCAATTTTGCTTGCCCTATACGCAAACTTAAGCCAGGATTCCGCGAAAACAAACTCACGATCATTTGTTCATCCTTCTTGGTCACGCTTCCTGTTGAGCCACGATCGGGAAGGTCATCGACGTTTTTCGACTCTTTGTAGCGTTGCACCCACTTCTGGACAAAAGTCTTCGACTTTTTCAAATATTTTGCCGCCGCTGCATAGGACATTTTGGGTCTTTTTGGATGGGTGCAGAAAAAAACTGCCTCGAAGCGTTTTGCATATGCAGTACTCATTCTGCTCAACGTACTTTTCTGATATAGATTTGACTTCAAATCGAACTTTTTTACTAGTGCGTCAAAGACAAAGGTTATGTCTACTCGTAGACGAAATTTTAGAGATCTACTCTTTACCGACTGCGGATAAGGCCGTACACCCTCTTACTTAACAGACTGTAATTAATTATTTTAATAAGTTTCTTTGTTTGTTTAAGCTATGCTAAAGTAAAAAATTAAGGTTTCTTAATTAGTGCTAAGAATAATAAATGACAAATTTGTAACTTGTCTAAATCAAAATCGATTGAGCTCTTAAGCATCAAAACGAACCTAACTTAAAACCTTTTCGACTAAAAAAACTGTTAAAATATATACTTAAATAAATACTTATATACAAGTAAAAACGTTGATAAAAAAATACTTTTTTTGTGTTCTTAAGTGCTAAGCTTACAGTCACACTATTTTTTATCACCAATAAACGGTCACTCTAAATGAAAGCTAAGTGATGGCGATGACCACAAAGAACTTTTTCGTAAAAAAAGAAAACCGGCTAGAACCTCAAACAAAAATTTGTTGTACAGCTTTTAACGCTAAAAACTTTCTTCGTTAAAAATTGAAACTTAACGAGCAGCGTACAATACACACAAAAAACTTTAAAAGTAGTGTATATAATGTTCGGTGAGTCCCGTCCAAAAAACACAAATTTATTTTCTTCTTTTTTTGGCACTAGCGATTTTGTTAAATGTGGCAACAGGCAAACAAAAAAAACGCCAAAAAAAAGGCTAAGCCAAAAGAAAACCCGAGCAGTTAAATCCAAAATCAGCGCATTCAGATGTGGCTTATTGTTTTTTTTTCATTGAATTTGTTGTTGTTGTTGTGTTTGTTGTTTACTGTCTTGTTGTTGTCGTTTTTTACAAATTGATTGAGCGTGTCTGGACCAAGTTAACGCCCAACAGTCAGCACTCTGTTGATTTCAGTGTTTATTTATTTTGGTTGGGTTCGGTTTGGTTTGGTTTGGCTGGGATTGTTATTTTATTTCGCCTTTTTGTTGTGTGTTTTATTTCCATTAGGTGCTGCCAACCCGCCCTGCGGTTTGGTGCGGTTTCGCTCAACATTGAACGTTGGCATGCCTCTTGCCGCAAATGCAACCGCCAACATGGTGGCCGCTTTATGCGCTTAACGAGCGCATTGAGGCTATATGCAGCATTGGCCCTTTGGCCCCTCTGTCGGTCCCTTGTTCCCAATAGCTTATAGATTATGTATAGTATATATCAGAGTATATATATGTATATAGCACGCATTAAAATTTATGTAAAGTCGCAAGTCGCGGCTGCATAAACCCCTTAAGTACAATGATTTTGGCACGCTGCAGTTGTTGCTGCGAAATGATGAGAACGCTTTAGCCATAAATATATACAATGTATAAATATGTATATATAAATATGATAATGCTGTTTTTGACATATATATATGTACAAACATTCAGCATAATTGAAACAAGGCGACGGTCCTTAAATCTATTGTAAATGTTTGTAGCCAAGTCCAGAAATAAAAAACTGCTCAGTGCTGACTTGGCTTGACTTTGGTTACATATTGTAACTGCTGTCATATCGATTGCAGGCAATGATTGCTACACTCACACTCATAAAAACGATATACAATGGCAGACGAGGGTTGGATTATAAATTACCCTCAGGTATGACAATTGGCTAAGACATCTTTGAAGTGCTGAGAGTGGCCGGCGTATGCCAAGTCATGAACTTCTTAGACCCAAAGATTAGAAAAGGAAATCATTTTCGTTTTGCCAAAACTTGCCGCACAGAGATTATCCTGCTCTATTCTGAAGCCAGATTTTTATATTTTAGCCAAAAGTCTGTCATTTCGTCTCTCTAGTTGCACTATTTTTCTGGGAAGTTTGAGCCTCCTCAAGTTTTTTTAAAATATACATAATCAAGACACAAATATACTGTCAATACTGTTCGAGGTTTCAGACAAGGCGATCCTCTATCATGCGACCTCTTTAATTTCGTGATGGAAGGGGTACTGCGGAAGGCCGGTGTACATCGCAATGGCACTATTTTTTACAAGAGTGTCCAGCTTCTTGAATACGCGGATGATATCGATATCATCGGGCGTTGTAAGCGAGATGTTACTGCTGCATTTTCCGCTATAGAAAAGGAGTCAGCGAAAGTGGGTCTAGCGGTTAACGAGGGCAAGACGAAGTATATGCTGTCTACAAACAGGAACGCTCGGCGTCTGGGCTCCCATGGTGTAGCGGACCGCTATACTTTTGAAGTGGTCAAGGAATTCACGTACCTTGGCACCGCCGTTAACACTGAAAATGACATCAGCCTGGAGATAAAGCGGAGAATTACATTTGCCAATAGGTGTTACTATGGTCTCAGTAAGCAGATGTGCAGCAGACCCCTCTCTCGAACGACAAAAGTAACACTCTACAAGACGCTCATCTTACCCGTGCTCTTATACGGCGCAGAAGCATGGGTTGTGTCACGGACAGATGCAGCTGCTCTTGGGGTGTTTGAGAGGAAAATTCTACGCAAAATCTTCGGTCCCGTACGTTTTGAGGAAGGCTATCGCATACGGATGAACCACGAGCTGTACGAGCTCTACGACGACATGGATGTTGTCCAGCGTATCACAATACAACGTCTGCGCTGGCTCGGCCATGTCGTACGTATGGATAATGATGCTCCAGCGAAAAAGGTATTCGAAGCGAAAGCCGACGAAGGAAGACGGAGGGGAGACCACGACTCCGATGGAGAGATCAAGTGGAGGAGAACCTATCCTCCCTTGGTATTTCTAATTGGAGAAGGCGCGCGCAAAGCAGAGGCGCCTGGCGAGAGCTACTGAGGTCGACTTTACAGGCAATAAATACTCAGTAGAAAAAAGTTTTTAAAAATTTCCTTAACCTTCTTTAAAAAACTGCATTGACAATAAAGCGAATTTCTCTGGTAAATTATCACGCCATCTCCATTAAGCCGCCAATATAAAAGTCAACCCTCGCATACAACAAAAAAATAACGCATACGCCGCATATTGCGCAGGCATAAAAAAAGTTTATATATACAGTCTGGTCGCTCTCTCTCTCCTCTGCCTTGGCATACTTAAAAGCTAACGGATTTACTGTGGGGCGTTTATTATTATGACACAGCAGACGTTTGTTTTTAAGGGCGGAGAATGATGGCCACCCGCCTTCCGGCAGCATACTGCTTCCCGAAAAAAATACAAAAAAAAAAAAATACTTGGCAACAATCTAGAATGCCTAGAGTCCTGGACTCCCTGAGGGCTGTTAACGACAAATGCTGGCAACTTACTTTTGATTTGCTTATTAAAATGTCAACGTTGGCGGAAATCGTTTATGACATCTGAGTTCTCTATCAATGCCAATGCTAATTTTTATGCTGGCCATGAACATTGCCAACTTTGTGCATTGAACGAACATTCAATTTAATGTTTCCGCTCCTTATTATATACCAAATATCCGAAATACTGCAGAAAACAAGTTTTTTATGTTTCTATTTATATTCAACTTTGCTTGATTGGCGTTACTAATCGCTTAGGAATTTGGGACAACTCTGTACTTGAATGTTAACTATTATTTGGGCGGAAGTCCATTATATGCGAGGGTCACACTGGCCGCCTTCTTACGTCACATTGCAGCTTGGACTACTTTAAGAAACTCTGGAGAGTTTGTTGCAATACTTTGGCGCAATTTTTAGGGCACCCTTCTAACCATATGCGAATCTGGACCCAGAGTGTAATGGTGAAATCCACGAAGAAGTGTTATCGGGTCAGGATCACTCCCGAAAATTGGAAAAATGGTATAGAGTTCACCACTGGACCCACTCTAAAATTAACTTCTGAATACGCACTTTTGCTTTCAATTGTTGGTCAAGGACTTCATTTAAATACCAAGAATTCCGATTAGTAAATTAGAAGCCTATTTTCTTACAGACGACACAACCAGCTACTTATGTATCTAGCCTTATTAGAGTTGACTGATATTTAAGAGATTCAGCAACTGCTTATTGTTTTTAGGAAAAGATACTTCAACTCACTATGCAGTATTGCCAAATCTCATATTGAAGTTTAATTTCAAGTCTACCTTAAATGATTTTTAAGTATATCATTTACAATGACCTTCCCACTCCAAACCATATTCCTTATATCTTTAGTTCCAGCTCGTCTAACTGGCTTTTACATTACCATATCATATACCAATTACAATTTAAAGCAGCAGAAAAGCAATATAAGCCAGCCTGCTGACATATGACCATCAAAAATGCATGCCAGACCGACCTTGTTACATTTCGTCCTTCAGATAGTTTTGGTCAACTCTACTTAGTATTAATTTTGTGCATTATTTTGGCCTTACGTGTTGTTTTCCTTACACTACACTCAAATGCCTGTACAATGTGTGCATAAATCATGCCAAGCTCCAAGACATGCTGTATACAGTCTGTGCCAGAAATCTCTTGCCACGAAAATTCCAACAACTTCAGTTAGCGCTGAAAAATTTTCTAATTTTAACGCATTTCAATTCAAAAGCAAACTGTCAACATTTACGAAATGACTTTGACTAAGTTGAAAACTATTGGTTGGTTTAGCAAGAAAAAATCAAAACCGTCTAGGGATTGCCGGCACACTCCTGCTTGAAGCAGTGAGTTATATGGCCTCAACCATTTGTTAGAGGCTTTGCTGTTGTTGCCTGCAGCTGAAGTCTGTCCAACATATGAAATGGCAAGCATAAAAAAAGTATCCCAAAATGGTTCACTCCAAAAACCCAACTGACTTTGTGCATGTTCCAAGGAAATGTAAATCTATAAGAGCTTGTGTGTTTGTATGTATCTAAATTATGACACAAACAAAAACATATTTCAACATCTTTGTAGAGGAAAAAGAAGAAGTCTGAGACATGGTCGTGCCACAGTCAAGCAGCAGCCTATAAATTAGGCGCATAACTGAGGAACTGCAACATTTTTAACAAAATCCCTTTGAAAATATGTGCCTAAATAGCAGATTGAGTAATATAACCTGGTTGTAATATTACATTTTTTTGTTGCTTCAGTACGTATAGTTTTTGTCTTAATGTTCTTTGTTTCTCAACGTGGAAAAATTGCCTCGAAAATTGATTTAGTTCTATGGAAATCCGAATTGATTTTAATGTATGTAGCATGTACAATCATACGCCGGAAATGTAAAAGACATCGCTCGTTTGGTAGAAAGGATGAGGTGAATAAATTAGAGTTAACGAGATAAGTCACTTTGTCCCTTGTAGCAGGCCTCTGATTTTTCCAGAAAAGAACTGGAGCAGCTCAGCTCCGTTTACAACAATAGAACAAAATTCCTGATTTTATTAAAGTCACAAACACTAATACCTACACCTTACTCATTAGTGGAAAGTTGTTCCTGAAACCCTAAGCTCCCTGGAGTACTAAAAGAGGAAAAAAAAACTCAGTAATACTTAACAATAAACAGAGCGCCAAGCTTAAGACCGCCATACTTTAACTAGGTGAGAATGCACGCGCCTTCGCCGCTAGTCTCACCAAGCAGTTCAAGCAGTTTTATAAATGCCATATGGGCAAAATAGAGTCACTGCTGTGAACAATGACACAAATTCTCCAACAGAAAATCAAAATTTGAACAAAATAATAATTGAATGCAATTTTGCACATATTAAGATATCCTATGTAAAAAAATATTAAATTATAATTAGTAGTTTTTAAGTTATTGGCAATCAAAATATTTGATTTTGTATTTAATAAGCTTTCGCCATAATTTACAGAAACAAAAAAACCTGCATTTTACCTTGGTTTTCATTCGAGTAGTTATAAAAGGTTTTTTATTACTTGGCTACTTTGCTTTAAGGGTACCTCCGACTGTCACTCTATATTTGATCGAAAAACAATTTATAAATATTTTTATATACTTTATAAGAAAATATAATTCTTCTCAATTTGCGAAAATAAAAGTTTATAAATTTCTTAAAGTTGAATTTTAAAAAATGAACCAAAGAAATATTTAACAATTTTTTAATTTCTTAGCTGCCCAAATAATATTAATTTTTTCAAAAGTTGTAAAGTTGTACTTTCTAGATGTACTAACAAAGATGCAGGTCAAAAATGTAAATATTATACATTTATTTTAAAATAATCCGACTACCACTCGATATTTTATCGAAAGTTTTTTAATAAATTTCTTGATATTTCACAAGACAGTAATTAATCACGATTTTTGGAAATGGAATTTTCTATCTAAAAGTAGAATTTTAAAAAATGACCAGAGAAAGATATTTAATTTGTCACTGTTTTTGTCAAATGTTTTGTCCAAAATATGAGAATCTGGGCCCACAGTGCTGTGCAGCGATTTTCTAATGAATAAATAAGTCTTTGCCTTTTGATTAATAAATCCAAATTCTTTAGACACTTTCACTATTGTTAAAAATTATTTTCAAGGCGACCTCTGAGATACTTTCTTAGAACACAATTTGGTATATTTTATTTTTTGTTTCGGGGGCTAGGTTCAAGGTAAATATAGTATACCATTAAGTTCGAGAATGTTAATATATTTTTGGTTTATTATCAACTAGAGTAATTAAAAGACTTGCCTGATTGAAGATTATGTTTATTTTTTTTAAGCTAAGAATGTGACAAAGCTCCTAAATAGTTAAGCCTTATCCGATAAGGAAGAAAAGAATGCCCCAATGATTTTTAAACAGTAATGATACAAAAGAGATAAACGAACGAGCAGATTGGCTACAAAAAAAGATGAAAAGTTTCAACTTTTAAACTTAAAGTAAGATGGTAAAAAATTTTACGAATATACAGGGGTGCCACAGAAAACCAATTCGATTCAATTTCGATGCAATTGCAATTCTTGGTGCCACAGACATGGCTAACAACGGTTTTAAAACCGCTCATAGTCATGTATGTGGCACCAAGAATTGGAATTGTATCGAAATTGAATCGAATAATTTTTTTAAATCCCTTGTTAGCCATGTCTGTGGCACCAAGAATTGGAATTGAAATCGAATTGGTTTTTTGTGGCACCCCTGATATATAAGCTAAAACTCTTTACATTGCATATATGTAAATCGATGTTGAAATATTACGATGAATAAAGAATTCAATAAGTTAAGAATATTCGTCTGTGCGATTAAATTATTCATTTTCCAAACCCCTTGATGGTTCGAATTTCACCATAAAGAATTTTTTATGTGTTTTAAAAATGAATATTTTGTTGGAAGTGAACTAAAAACAAATTAGCATAATAAGTTCATAAGTGCACGTAATCTGACCTGAAATAATTTTTTTATATATTCTTTGATATTTTTAAAAGTCAATTTAAAGAAAGATTTTTATTAATTATTATTTTTAAATATTTGTTTTTAAGCCAACAAGAAAATAAGTGCATCCTCCAAACGAATTTTGGACACACGTACACTTGATCATGCTTTGTATTAAAAAAACTTTACATGTAATAAGAATATTTAAGCATTAATGTCATAATATGTTCTATCCAATAATTGAAACTGATATTAAATATAAATATTTTTTTTATTATAATTTAAACTCTTAAAAAACCACCCTATAGCTTAAAAGGTATAGAGCAGTGCCAACAAAAAGTAAGAAACAAATTTTAAAAATATATCGTCAGAAAAAAATGTGAAATTGGAAGCCTGCTTCATAAAAAATAAAATGTATTCGTTTTCACGCGGATTAATTAAGAACCTTTTCGTAGTTCAAATTGTCTTTTATTTTTGTGGTAAAGCTTCAATTATTGTATATATTTTTATACCCTGTATCGTATGGTACCAAGGGTATATTAAGTTTGTGCAAGCCGAAAATGTATGTAATATAAAAGGAGACGTCGGAGACACCCCAAAGTTACCTAAAATATGATCAGGGTGAATCGACTTCTCTCGATATACCCATGTCCGTCTTTCCGTCTGTCCGTCTGTCCGTGCGAACGCCTAGATCTCAGAGATGGTAAGAGCTATAGTTACCAAACTTTCACATTAGATCCCATATTATTCCATAGGAGACAAGTTTATTTTATTTTTTTGATATCGGGGATAAATTATATAGCTCCCATGGGGGTGTTTGAGACGACCTCGACAAAAAAAAAGTTTTAGATGAATAAATCGTTTGTTTATGAAGATATTGTAACCAAATTTTTTATAGTTCCCAATCACTGTACCAAATTTCATCAAAATCGGTTGACTATGACTATATCATGGACCGATCGGCCAAAATAACTTTTTTAAAGAAAAATTCGCTGTATTTCGTTTTTTAATAAAGATATCGTAACCAGATTTGGCGTTTGGAAATTTAGACCACTTAAGCAATGTGCCAAATTTGAACAAAATCGGTTGACTATATCATATAGCTCCCATAGGGCCGATCTTCCAAAAAATCGATTTTTTAACAAAATTTGTTGTGTTTCGTTTGTTTGTTAAAATATTGGAGCCAAATTTGATATTCGTGAGTTTTTTATAGTTCCTAAGCTGTACTTAATTGAATCCAAATCGGTTTATATAAAAAAATCGATGTGTTTGGATTGTTTGTAAAGATATTTGAACTAAATTCGGCATTCAAATCTGTTTTAAGGTATTTAAGCACTGTGTCAAAATTTATTGAAATCGGTTGACTATATCATATAGCTCCCATTGGAACGATTGGTCAAAAAATTTGTTGCTAAAAAATTCTTCTGGTTTTGGTTTTTTGTGAAGGAACCGGATTTTATTGCAAGCTAGCGGTAAAGGGTATCCCAAAGTCGTCCGCGCCCGACTTTCCGTACGCCATTTTTTTTGTTTGATTTAACTACATGACGTATAAAAAAATACATGCATAAAAGTATTGCTCCAGTACTAAAAAAATATGCCTATAACGGGTCATCCTGGAATTTTTATCCAATACGTTTTTTTTAGATAACGGCGTAGTTGCGGACAGAGTAAAAAGAGAATGGAAAGAATGGTTATTTCTATTGGTAATAAGGACTTTTTGATCTATTTAAAATTCTTGTCTCTTTTCATAAAAAAAAATCTCAAGATGGATGACCCTTTGATATAGAACCAGGCTTCCAAAACTTTAATTTAACAATCGAAAAGTTATTTTTAGTAACTTCGAATAGCAATAACTTTGCGAAAAATTCATCTATTGAACTCTTAAATTAAAGGTTAAGTCAAATATATTAAAATTGGGACGTGACGAGCCAATTACTTCGAAAATTACCTTTAGCCTTCCAACAACTAAAACATATTGATCTGTTTAATATGCCCTAAAAACGATTTCTATGATAAATTGCCAAACCCAAAATTTGCTTACAATTTATTAATATGCAAAAGAATTTTGCTCATAAGTAGTGGGAATATTTTTTTAAGGGGGCTGTATATGACGTAAACTCGATATCGAAAATAAAAATTAATTTGTTTCTCATGACTGGGGCAAACAATTTACTCTTACCATAACTGAGATCTAGGAATTTATACACAGATATAGACGAAAATATCTCTACAGACTTCTCTCATCACTCTTATGCCCTTGATCAAAAAGTTTCCGGAACCATCAACTTGTACCGCTCTCAGTCATCCAATTTGACGTTTCTTCTTTCTCTTTAGGTAGTAGATTACAAAATTTTGAGGCGTCTTTAAAGTCGCCCTCTTATTTTGCCTAAACTAATATACCCTTTAAAGTGTTATAAAATGCAGTAAATAGAAAAGGTAATTTTTTTTTTTTAATACACAATTATTTATAAATCTTCTATCTCATAAAATCTTAATTGTAGAAAACCAAAAGATGTTTGTCATAAAAAAAAGGTCATAAAACATTTTAGCTAAGCTGTAAAATTTTCAAACTTTATGTTTCCGTTTACGCTGTCATAACAGTAAACATTTCCTTGTTTTCTTCCGTTACTGATTTATGAAGATTTACTTTTGGCTTACTTAGGCCTCAACTTATACATATACTATATCCTATATATATATATATATAATAACAAACTAAAATAATTATGGCTTTGTGTGCTCGACGATAAGAGAGTGAAATTTTTTACAAAAAAAAAACACACGATAAAAAGGGTTGCAGCTTTCTGGACGTGGACGGATTAAACAAACTCTTTGGTACGGGACTGCTTGCAATATTTACATTTAGCTATTATGTTTCAAGGAAATCTGTTGCATACTGCCAGGCGGCTGGGCAGCTTACTAGCCGGACTGTCTCTTGGCAGATAAACATGCTGCCACAGCGCATTATAACACTTAACTGGGGCCAGTTTCAAGTGCCGCTCATATTTCAAAGTCAGACCTATGGCCGTCCAGACAGCTTTCCAAGCAGCTCATCCTGCTTGTGCTGCTGCTCATCCTGGCCAGCTGACAGCCACAATTTGGGAATACCAAACCAGCAGCAGCAACAATGCATTGGTTGGCTGGGCTTGGCTTTTAAGTACAGTTGGCCCATGAAAATGCAGGCGCTGCATGCGATGAAATGCATGCCGCATTTTGTAGCAGCCTGATAACAGCTAGAGCCCGGAGAGCGTGCCCTTGTGGCCAACCAGCCAAAGAACCAGCCAGCCATTGGCTGCAATTTTAGCTAAAAATATGTAGCTGACGGCTCCAAGTAGATGCTTCTTCCCATGCAGGTGCTAATGTGCACTCCAAGCGGGCCACAGAGAGCCATATAAAAAAAAAACACACACACACATGTATACAGATACACACATAAGAGTGGTTGCCATTTTGTGTGCGGCATGTCGCTTCCTTATTTTGATTTATGCGGCAAGTGATTCATGCCACAGGCATCGCAGCCTGAAGAGGGTAAAGCTGGAAGTGGATGTATGAGTGTATGTGGGTGTCGGTTGGTGGCAACCAAAACTGTCAGATGCTTAAAAATTATTAGCAGCATCAATGCAGCTGTTGTTCTTGCCACCGCTGGCGGTTTTTGTGGTTTTTCATGAAATTTTTTTAAACGCTGCGGCTTTACATTATATATGCCAAAATTTTTTGATTAAATTAAAGCCATTTAAATAAACAAAATGGCTGTTCAAAGGGGGTTTCATAATGGCGACGCACTCAAGGGACTTGACATCAGGGACAACAGCTAATGCCAAGGCGCTGGAGTATATCATTTGAGATGCTTTTAAGTGGTTACAAGAAAAAAAAAAGGTTGCCACCTGAATTTTAACCGAATAGAAATTTCCAGTAAAGCAGCAAGAGAAATTAATCTTGGAAAAATTAAATGTAAAAAAGTGCTTAGAGATTTATAGACTGAAAAATTTGTAAAATGAAAATGGAGCTTAATTAGGGAGAGAGAGAGATAGATCAATCCAAAAATTCACTACTAAGGCGAAATTTATAGTTAATATTTTAAAGAACCTCCCCTTAAATACTTGATTTGCTTTTGAAGCCTGGTTTTATTTACAAAAATATTTACTTAACTTTCTTTTTAAAAATATTTTCATCAAATACTTACAGCAATTTTTAAAGCTTCTTAATTTATTCATCTTAAGACAAAATTTATAGATACCCATCATGTACACCTTTCTTTTAAATAATACAAATTTTTCTATTCAAATATCATATATACCCTCACGTAATATTTCGTGTTTAAATAGTAACTATCAAATGTATGTATACTCTAGTTCTGAGCAAATTTTAATTGCCAAAAGCTTAAAAAGTAAAAGCAAACTAACAACTATAAATTCTCCAATAACTATCATGACCCACAAAAGCTGATATTTCAATTAGCCATGCGGCTTTTTTGTTGGCCAAATTCAATTTGCTTAACATTACATACGGACTTAGCTGGTATTTCAAATTAAAACTCACATTTTTGCACATAAATATTATCGTAGGTTACAATATCCGTTTAAAGGTTACAACAGCCACGTTTGTCGGTAGCTTCAGGTTCAATGAACCTTAAGGCTATGTGGGCACAGCAAAAAATACAACAAAACTACAATAAAATCCAACACCGCAAAAGATTCAATGCGATAAATTAAAATGGCATGGAAAAGTTACTCATACGACACGTTGCGCGCAAAGCTCACAAAAAAATGTTATACCAAAAAATAATATAAAAAAAAATGGCAAAATGAGAGAGTGCGCTGCACAGACAATGTCCGTTGAAATTCGTGTTTTTTTTATAAGATAGTATAACACATTGAAACTATCAAGTGGTTGGTAAAGTGTTTTGGACTCGAGCAAAACTTTGCAACCTAAAGTGGTTCTGTCAATAGGGAATTGAGCTATAAACAAATTTTGAACCAAGACAGGAAGTTTTGGAATGATGGTTTTAGAAGAGTATAAAGGCAACTTATATAGAAAATCGCCATTTTCATGACTACAAATTTTTAAAATAGTCACCAGAAAGTGACAGTCATTATTTATTACTTATGAAAATACCACTTCACATAGTAAAAATTAATATATATAATAAAAATTAAAATTCTTTGGTAAAATTTAATAATTTCATTTTCAGGCGGCCATCTTAGGTTCACAATTTTGAAATTCTAGCCCCAGATTCGGAACAGCTTGCCCAAAAACCCATATTTCCATACCCATATCATGCTGTAATCACAAAAATGATTTTTCCGCTTTCGGAGGCCATCTTTATGTAGGCATTTTGAAATTTTAAAAGTATCGCAATAGCTAATCAGCGTGCCCAAAAGCCCATTTTTTCATTCTCAAATCGTGTTATAATCACCAAAATGATTGTTCGGCGACCATCTTGGTTTCGCCGTTTTTAAATTTTAAAAGTATTTGAACAGTTAATCAGTGTGAACAGCGAGCCTAAAAACCCATATTCCATACCCATGTCATATTATAATAATAAAAATTATATTTATGCTTTTAGCGGCCATCTTGCATTCGCCATTTTGAAATTTTAAAAGTATTTGGAGAGTTAATCAGATTGATCAGCGAGACCAAAAACCTATTTTTCCATTCCCAAATCGTGTTATAATCACCAAAACGATTTTTCTGCTTTCAGTGACCATCTTGGTTACGCCATTTTGAAATTTTCTAAGTATCTTAATAGTTAATCAACGAGCCCAAAAACGCATATTTCTATACCCAAATCAAAATATAATAACAAAAATGATTTTTGAATGCGCCATTTTAAAATTTTTAAAGTATCTGAATAGTTAATCAGCGGGATCAGCAAGCCCAAAAACCCATTTGTCCATAGCCAAATCATGTTATATTGACCAACATGATTTTTCTGCTTTCGACGGCCAATTTGGTTTCACTATTTTTCAATTTTAAAAGTATCTGAATAGCTAATCAGCGAGCCCAAAAACTCATTTTTCCATACCCAAATCATGTTGAAACACAAATATGGTTTTTTTGTATCGGCGGCCATCTTGACTGCGCCATTTTTATACTTTAAAAATATGTGAATAGCATATAGCAACGATTATAGTAATACTGCGCTTCTTTCAATCTCTTAAACAAATTTAAGCATTAACCACAAATCTACCACAATTTAAGAGTATTCGCTAGTCGACCATACTCAATAACTTGACTGTCGTCTTTTTTTTTGTGATTTTTTGTACATTTTGTGCAATCTGTGACGGACCCCCCACAACCAACTCAACTCAACACTCTTCATCCTGCCGCTCTTTGCCATGTACGCTCTTCTCACCACACAGCACTCTACCCCTCGCCTTTGGTTTGCTCTTCTCTGTCTGCAGCGGATGTTTGGGTGTTGATAAAACGGAAACTACTCTGATAGTTCTGGGGCTCGAGTTGTTGCCTCTGTTGCACTCAAAACTCTGCCTCGTCCATTGTTTTTGGTATTTTTCTAGCACCTTTTTGTTGTGTTTTTTGTTTTAAGCACCGTATTTTTTTTGTTGTTTTTGTTGCTGCAACTGTTTTTTGATTCCCCATTGTTGTTGTTTAATTCTCGGCTGGTTTATTTGTGGCAAAAGTTGCCATTTTGCATCATAATTTTCTTGCAATTTGGCTGCAGTTGCTCACGTGTAAACGGCAACTTTTTGTGCTCACTGTTGCTCTGCTCCTATGCTCTCTATGCACACTCGGCGCCATAAATATGCAGACGATTTTATTTTAATTTTCTTCATTTTGTTGCACGTCGTCGGCGTCATTGACTTTATTGTTGTTCTTGTTATTGCAGTTGCATGCAATGTTGCTCGTTACTCACGAAAGACATGCCACAAAGGACAAATTGGAAAAGTTTCGTACAGTTTATGCACCTATACACACCCACACAGACAGACACACACACCCATATATGCATACACACATACATTTATGTATCAGAAAGTTTTTGCCACTTGCTTGTTGAAATATAAAGTTAGTCTGATGACATTGATAATGTTATTAACCGAAAAATGTTTATAAAGTCACAAGCCACACACACTCACACACACATGCACCCATCCACATGCTCATTCACAAACACACACATATATCTACATGTTGTCCAAAGGTATTCAACTAGCTTATAGTTCAAAGCCTTTGCCTGCAGTTAGCGAATTTTATTATTTTTTCCTATAGATTACACCAGTGACGTAGATAGTCTAAATGCAATGGGGACACTATGATACAATTTGTTTAAATACTGGGGCACTTCGTTTCTATCTTACTTTTTTCGTAAGAATTACGATGAGAAAAAGAGAGATTCAATAAAATAGGTATTCCAAATCCTGGGCATTCTATATGTTTGTGGTCTAAGTGATGCTGGAGTCGAGATTTCAAATAAATCCATGAACCCCAATATTTTTGAGCTTATCTCAGGAACTCAATGTTTTAAGTACTTAAAGCTTTTTTCATAAAAACGAAGGTAGCAAAAAGTTTTGAATTCATCAAAATAAATATTTGAAAATCGGACCATTCTGTATGCTTGTGGGCTCTCAGTAAAACTAAAATCGAGATTTAAAACAATGTACCCCAAAAAACGAGATATTATTGAGCTTATCTCAGAAACGCAAGGTTACAGGCATTTTTCGCTACCGATTCCAATTCAACGACCCAAGAAAGTTAAAAAACACAGGTTACGAAAAAAAAAAGAGTTTTAGGTAGGGGAAGAATCACAAAAGAATGCCTTGTCCTGGCTTTCAATGGAATTGGATAAAAAACAGCCAAAAATCGTTATTTTTTCTATTGATTATAAAAACTGTTTACAATTTATGAATCCCCATAAGAAACCAGAATCCATGAAGCAAAACCTAGCGATGACGAAACTACTATTTTTGGTCCTTTGAAGTTGACAATTTGAGCAAAAATAATAATCTCAATATTTTTTTTTTGTGTCGAAATTGCAAAGAAAATTAAAAACACAAACTAAGGCTAAGCTTTTGATAATTAAAAATGGCGGACGTAAAGTCGGGCGCGGACGACTTTAGGATACCCTCGTACCACTAGCTTGTAATAAAGTCCAATTTCTTCACAAAAAACCAAAAACAGAAGAATTTTTAAGCAAAAATTTTTTTTTTGACCGATCGTTCCTATGGGAGCTTTATGATATAGTCAACCGATTTCAATAAAATTTGACACAGTGCTTAAATACCTTAAAAAAAATATGAAGGCCAAATTTATTTCAAATATCTTTACAAACAAACAAAACACATCGAATTTTGTATAAAAAACGTGTTTTTGGACCGATTGGTCCTATGGGAGCTATATGATCTAGTCAAACGATTTGGATTAAATTTAGTACAGTGCTTAGGAACTATAAAATACTCACGAATATCAAATTTGGTCCCAATATCTTAACAAACAAACGAAACACAATAAATTTTGTTAAAAAATCGATTTTTTGGAAGATCGGACCTATGGTAGCTATATGATATAGTCAACCGATTTTGTTCAAATTTGGCATATTGCTTAAGTGGTCTAAAAAATTTCCAAACGCCAAATCTGGTTACGATATCTTTATTAAAAAACGAAATATAGCGAATTTTTCTTTAAAAAAGTTATTTTGGCCGATCGGTCCTATGGGAGCTATATGATATAGTCAACCGATTTCGATCAAATTTGGTACAGTGATTGGGAACTATAAATACCAAATTTGGTTACGATATCTTCATAAACAAACGAATTATTCATCTGAAACGCTTTTTTTTTGTCGAGGTCGTCTTAAACACCCCCATGGGAGCTATATAATTTAACCCCGATATCAAAAAAATAAAATAAACTTGCCTCCTATGGAATAATATGGGATCTAATGTGAAAGTTTGGTAACTCTAGCTCTTACCATCTCAGAGATCTAGGCGTTCACACGGACGGACGGACAGACGTATATGGGTATATCGACTTCTCTATTCACCCTGATCATATTTTAGGTAACTTTGGGGTGTCTCCGACGTCTCCTTCTATATATTACATACATTTTCGGCTTGCTCAAACTTAATATGCCCTTGGTACCATACGGTACAGGGTATAAAAATTGATTTAATAATTATCCTTAATTATAATTTCTTACATTTTAAATTATTTCTGATTTCGAACTTATTTTAAATGGAACTTTGCACTTTACACTTTTATTTTTTAATTGCCTAACCGTTTGCGCCCCCATCTACGCTCCTGGATTGCACTAAAAACCAATTCCAATTCCGCGTTACATACTTTTTGTTATCCTTTTTTTTGGTTTTATGTCTTTGTTGCTTTTGGGTTTATCGTTGGTTTTCGGTACTTTGCATAAGTTTTGTTGCCTGCCGTCGCTTTTCTATGTAGTTCATGAATATGTAAAACTTCTAAATCTGTTTGAATTCTGTAAGCCATTGTCGAGTGTATATGAAGTTTGAACTTAGTTTTGTGACGGCTTAAATCGGGCCTGACCGATCCCACAGGATAATGGAGAGCCAAGTTAATCAGCATAAATTAACCATTTACTATACAAATGCCTTTTATCCTTTCTATAGAACAAACTGTATTTGACTAAATTAATATGAAAAGCTGTTAAAATAAAGCACTTTTGCTTTTTGAAGTGCGAACATAAACACTTCAGGATCAACAGCCGTAAAAACCTCACATACTTTTTCTAAAAAAAATTCTAAAAATAAAACAAGATATCTAACTGGCTGTATTGGTCATCTCAAAAATATAATAGAAAAATATATCATTTTGAATAATAATAATAAATAAACTTGTCCAAAGCTGATATTTTGTAAATTAGTTAATTTGTCCATACCTTTGAAATATCGGTCGCTTAAGACAACATTGCGCATACGTTATTTTTTATAAAAATTTTTAATTTCTATATTGTCTTATATGAAATCTCCGACTAATTCCCAAAAGCAATTGTAATTTTATATACTGCCAAAAATTAATGTTGATTGTTAATTTTAATTTATTTTTAAATATTGTATACTATATACGTTGCAGCTCAATGCACTTTTACTTTTGAATAACATCATCTTCATATTTCTTGGCAGCATTTTATGATACCATTCGTAAAAGCAAGCTACCTTGAATTCAGTTTTAGCCAAAAACTTACTTAGCTTAACAAATACACTTTTGATTTCAAAAGTTTTTATCTTCAACAAAAATTTGTATATGCATACCCGCAGATCTGCTAGAGTAACTAATCTTCGTCCTTGCGAATCCTAACTTTTTATTCCCTTACTTGCTATTTGGCTTTAGTCTTTTGTCTTTTTGTTACCTCAGCTAACATTGTATTGTGGTTTTTATTATTGTGTGTGCTTTAATTTGCATATGAATTTAATTCTAAAGTTTTTTCTCTATGCAAATGCCAAACTTGTCATTTATTAAATTTGTGGTAAATGCCTTTTAAGCTGTCAATAAATAAAAAATTCTGTATATAAATTCGGTCCAAATACAAGAGCAGTTTAATTGGTCACAAATGTGGCAGGAATCAAGAAAATCCTCGATTTATTTGGGCCATCAATTTTAATCGACGTTAAAAAAAAATTCAGGTCAGAATACTGACATAACTTGAAAAATTTAGCTGTCTTAGAAAAATGTAAAGAATTGTAATTATAAAAGTGTTAAGTGTTTCATAGAATAAACCAATTTAAAAAAAAGTCGGGCGCGGACGACTTTAGGATACCCTGTACCACTAGCTTCTAATAAAGTCCGATTTCTTCACAAAAAACCAAAAACAGAAGAATTTTTAAGCAAAAATTTTTTTTTTGACCGATCGTTCCTATGGGAGCTTTATGATATAATCAACCGATTTCAATAAAATTTGACACAGTGCTTAAATACCTTAAAAAAGATATGAATGCCAAATTTATTTCAAATATCTTTACAAACAAACAAAACACATCGAATTTTGTATAAAAAACGTGTTTTTGGACCGATTGGTCCTATGGGAGCTATATGATCTAGTCAAACGATTTGGATTAAATTTAGTACAGTGCTTAGGAACTATAAAAAACTCACGAATGTCAAATTTGGTCCCAATATCTTAACAAACAAACGAAACACAACAAATTTTGTTCAAAAATCGATTTTTTGGAAGATCGGACCTATGGGAGCTACATAATATAGTCAACCGATTTTGTTCAAATTTAGCACATTGCTTAAGTGGTCTAAAAAATTTCCAAACGCCAAATCTGGTTACGATATCTTTATTAAAAAACGAAATATAGCGAATTTTTCTTTAAAATTGTTATTTTGGCCGATCGGTCCTATGGGAGCTATATGATATAGTCAACTGATTTCGATCAAATTTGGTACAGTGATTGGGAACTATAAAAAACTTTCGAATACCAAATTTGGTTACGATATCTTCATAAACAAATGAATTATTCTGCTAAAACGCTTTTTTTTTGTCGAGGTCGTCTCAAACACCCCCATGGGAGCTATATAATTTATCCCCGATATCAAAAAAATAAAATAAGCTTGTCTCCTATGGATTAATATGGGATCTAATGTGAAAGTTTGGTAACTCTAGCTCTTACCATTTCTGAGATCTAGGCGTTCACACGGACAGACGGACAGACGGACATGGGTATATCGACTTCTCTATTTACCCTGATCATATTTTAGGTAACTTTGGGGTGTCTCCGACGTCTCCTTCTATATGTTACATACATTTTCGGCTTGCACAAACTTAATATACCCTTGGTACCATACGGTACAGGGTATAAAAAATTTGAATCATTAATCACATATTACTAAAAAAAAATTGTTTTTTTTAAATTATAAATACTGTACTGACTTCACGGCTGTTAAAGCACCAATAAATATTGTATGCTCAACAGCTTGGCTTAGGTTAGGTTAGGTTAGGGCGGCAGTTGGGACCGACGTCCCACCTCACTTAGGCCAAGGATAGGCCCTTTGTGATACCGCTAGTGAGCCAATTCACCACATTTCCCCACTTGATGGGTCCCCTACGAAAGTTAAGAAAGCCATCCGGCTGCCTGAATGAACCTTAAAAAGCATTTTGGACTCTGTTCAGAGAGCTGAGATAGATCATTTAGAAAATGTGACTGTAGGAACCTAAATCTTGCCCAGTCCTGGGCAGTGACAGAAAAAGTGTTCCACCGTCTCTAGCTCCTCTTCATCGCCACAGCTTCTACAGAAGTCGTGGTGGGGAGCATTCAAACGGGATGCGTGGTTTCCTACCAACCAGTGTCCCGTAATGGCACGAATGACAGATGAGCTCTGGGCTCTATTCAGACAGCAAAATTTTTTGGTTCTTTTACTGCAGTATGTCGGCCAGGTTTGCCGCGAGATTCTACACGTGTTCGAAATCCGATTCCACGTTTTATTTGCACAGAGAGCGAAAAAGTTTCGTATTCTCAGTTTAAAGCTGGCCATGGGTATACCCATGCCCTCCCTATCTTGAAGGAGGATGCTGGTAGTTCCTTTTCTAGCCAGTTCATCCGCAATGCAATTTCCCTCAAAGTCCCTGTGTCCTGGAACCCATATCAGGTGAATTGAAAGCTGCTCAGCCATCTCCCCTAGAGACAAGCGGCAGTCATTCACTGACGTCATACACAAAGTCATCGAGACTAGAGACTTAATAGCCGCTTGGCTGTCCGAATATATACAGATATTCTTATCTTGGATTTGTAGGTTTTTATTGTTGTTAAAGCCTCCCGGATTGCTGTGACCTCTGCCTGAAAGACACTGCAGTGGTCCGGGAGCCGAAAAGCAATTCTAATGTCGAAATCCTCGACGTAGACCCCTCCCCCTACACGGTCGTCTAGCTTGGAACCGTCCTTTATCGAGCCTGCTGGGCCTGGTACCCCAGTATTCCACTCCTCTCTGGTTGGAATATAGGCTCTGAAGTTGGTTGTGAAATGTTCCTGTGGTATGCAGTAGTCTGTACTTTCGGGGATAAGTGGGTTCCCTTTAAGAATCTTTGCATGACCAAAATCTTGATCATTCCATTTTTTCGCCTCTCTCATGCGTAAAGCTGATAGAATTGCTTGTTGTTTCCCTACCTTGTTCAGTGGTAGGAGGTTTTAAATAGCATCTAAGGCTTCATTTGGTGTAGAGCGTAGAGAAAAAAAACAGATTGGCTTATTTACACAAAAATAGTACTGCCAAAAATTTGGGCTATGTCTTAGCAAAGTGGCAGCTGTCTGGTTGATATAAAGTAACTTTATAAAACAAACATTTCTTATGCAAACTATTTTTAATTATGTCAATTTTTGCAAATCATATTTTTTCATAATTTAAAGCAAAAAACTATTTCGATATTCCAAAGAACACATTATTTTTTGGCAAGTAGTAAAAATTAAAAAATTTAAAACACCTCAAAAGAACATCTTCCATACAATAAGTCACAGTGCCATTAAACTGCCCTCGTTCCGTCAAGAAACTGCAGCGCTATATGGCTTTTCATCCTGTATAAATGCTCGTAATGCGTCAAGATAATAAAAAAATATATATAAAAACAATTTGTACAAGAATAATGACAGTTATAGCGACAAGCAAGTGAATATTAAAAGCCATTTCCGGCAACAATGGCAAGCGCATCAACGGTAACAGCCGCCATAACATTAAAACCCCAAGTAGAGTAAAGAATTTTAATTACATAACGTAATGAAAACCATGTGATTTATGTATGTATAGTATACGTGTATATATAGAGTTAATGGTTGTCTATTGCCTTGGCTTTTGCATACTGCAATGTTGCAATGTTGCAATGCTGCAATGCTGTATTGCGTATACGCGATGTGGCGGCAGCAGCTAAGCTAAGCCAGGCCAAGTGAAAGAACAGGCAAGTGGCACTATCAAAAGCTAAACATATGATGATGCTACAGGCGACAAGCGGCAAACCGACAAAACAACAACAACAGCAACAACCAAAGCAACCAAAGCAACAATGCCATCGAATTGGTAGCATGCAATGTGGCTCACACGGCGTATGAGTTAACTATGCAAGCAGTCGTAACCACAAAACCAGAACACTGAACCACCAAAACCGCCTCTACCTCCCCCTTGGCCGCAATTCAAACCTTCACCCGCATATGCGGCTATGCTGACTCTCTGCGCTTATGTTTGAGTGTTTGTGTGTGTGCCTGTGTGTGTGCGTGTAACTGTGTGTAGCGATTATATCGCCAGCTGGCATCAGATAACAGCATTAGGCGTATGCATAAAGAGAGAGGCAGAGAGCTTATTGAAATTGCATTGCCATGTAATCGGCCGTGCAATGGCGGCGGCTCCTGATGGCGACAGCTGATAAGCAAAAAAGCAACAAACAGACCGAGAGTAACATGTACAGAGATACACACACACACACAAAGACACAGAACCGCACACAAACACACACAGATAAAGCCTAACTTCAACAGTAATCAGCGACATGCGGGCAAAACACACGCACACACACACACACGCATACACATGCACTGACACTTACACTCATACAAAACCAATTTGAGCCAAACAAAGCTAGAAAACTGCAATAAAAAAAAATATGGCGAACATTAAGGGCGGGTTGCTTTTTCGTTGACTTTTAGATACTCTGCGGCAGGAAAAGTACTTAAGTAGATACTAGATTGATTTTCATAAACAAACGTTTCGATATGAGATATGATGCATGGTATGGTGTATATTATATATTTGTATATAGAATTTAAGTTCGCTTGTCGGAAAAAAAAAGCAAATCTACCATTTGGCCAGAAAAATTAACTTTAAATGCCAAAAGAAAAAAATTCTCGCAAAGGCAAACATAATAAACATATAAAATTTCATTAGACTCATCTCTAGAATTAATACAAGCATATACCTAATGTTTAATAATATTATAATATAATAAGAATTTAAGGTATAATAATTTTTTAATCAGGCTGAAGGCCTAAGTTGCTCCGTCTTACAGACCTTTATAATTTAAAATTAACTTCTACTTTAAATTTATCAAAATAAATAAAAAATGACAAAAAAACGAACGTCACCTTTAAGGAAGAATCAGTCCAAATGGCAATCACCGTGTAGGACACTTATTTTGAATACCCAAAAAGCTTAACTCAGCATTGCCAGCTTTAAAAAAAAAAGACGCCATTTTGCTTTTAGTAACGCCTCATGTAACCACTGATAATATGATTCTAAATATATACACAAATTTCGTTGCTGATTCCTAATGTAAGACTACAAAGCCATTCTAATAAATTGATAATAAACTTCTTTTGCAAACTATAACCATAAAAATATATATTCTTGTATAAATAAATATGAACAAAAAAAATTTGCTTGTCTTTTTTAGCTCTCCTAAAAATATGCAGTCACATAAAATTTTATTTTAAAAATAGTTTGCAAGAAGAAACAGTCATATAAATATTGATATTTCAAAAAATAATTTAAAAATTATATTGTTATGCGACAACAGTCGACTATGAAAAATCTACAGAAATGACACTTGTATTTTAAGACTTTCAAAATTATTTTTTTTTTTAAGTAGCATCATAAACATTTAAAAATTACTGAAAATTCGATAACTCTTTTATTTTTTATCATAAAAAGACAACAGAGCAGACTATAAAGAAATCGCATCTAGATATCATGATCAATAACATAAAATAACTTTTCTAGAGTCAAAGACTCTTTCTGTAAAAAAAATAGCGATATTTTTACAAAAAGTGCACAAAACGTTCTGTTTTTCGGGGTTTTGGGCACACACTTTATCACACATGGCTTAAAGAAAAAGGAGCCATCACTGGATAAAAAAATTGACTTAGAATGCTGAATCCATAAAATTTAAGTCTCATCTTTGGTATCAAGTATTTTTTTTTAAATTAAAATAAATAATACTTATTTTCTGGAAATTATTTTTAAAAATAATTTTAATATAATGCAAGCTATTTTAAAAAGTCAATTTTATTATAAGATAGATTTTCTGATATTACTAATGAAGTAAAAAAAATATATTAACATAATGTAATAAAATAATATAAATATTAAGAAACTAATATAAAAGCATATTTGTTGTACAAATTTCGAATATTTAATTAAATTATTGGACTTCTGTATTAAAATGACGTATACGCAATGTTTACTCATATGGGCAATAGGCTTAATCCGAGATGGATTTGACACCCATTTCATATTAAAAGAAATTTTTCAAAGATGAGATCAAGCGCTGGCATAAGTGCGTATCAGTCGATGGGGAATTCTTTGAAGGCAAATACATAGATTTTTCTAAAATTTTGGATTTTCTGTAAAAATTCCGGGAATTTTTTGATCAAGGTGGTATGTCTAAATTTAAAGTTTGCTTAACTAACGTCTTATCATGTTATAAAAATATATATCTAACAGATGATTCATTAAGACCTTTTTTTTAATGAATTGGCAAATCCAAATTTTAAAGGAATGATGGGATCTTTATTTATGATTTTGAAAGGATATTTTATGGCATTTATTTTTAAATGGTCCATCCTGAAGGTCCAATTTTCCATGACTCGTTCAAGCATTTCCACTGGTATTTGGCCAATAGCACGAGTAATGTTGGCTTCCAAGGCCTCAATCGTTGCTGGTTTGTCCACGTAAACTTTTGACTTTACGTAACCCCAAAAAAAAAAGTTGAGCGGTGTGATATCGCACGATCTTGGCGGCCAAGGTACGGGTCCTGTACGTGAAATTAATCGCTCACCAAATTGACCCCGCAATAAAGCCATTGTTTCATTGGCAATGTGGACCGGAGCGCCATCCTGTTGGAGCCAAATGTCGTCGAGATCACGGGCAACAATTTCAGGCAGCAAAAAGTCCGTTAACATGATCCGATAACGTGCGCCATTGATGGTAACGTTCGCACCTTGCTCATTTTTAAAAAATACGGACCAATGATTCCACCAGCCCACAGACCGCACCAAACCGTCGTTTTTCTTGGATGAAATGGCAGCTGGTGAACCTCTTCGGGTTGATCTTCTCCCCAAATACGGCAATTATGCTTTTCCACGAAGCCAAAAGTGGGCCTCATCACTGAACAAAATTTTTGTCGAAAACAACGGATTTTCATCGATCTTACCAAGAGCCCATTCACTTAAACGGCAACGTGCAGGAAGGTCATTCGGCTTTCCATTATGATTTGCCAATGAATACTGAACAACTTTGCCTTGGACAGTTGTCATGGATCACGCGTGATCCACACGACAATCCCTATTGAAAAAAAAGGTCTTAATGAATCACCCTTTATGTCCAAATCTCTAGATCCCCTGATATAATCAGTTAAGTTAATTAAGAGTTCCCCATCTGTTTTTCGTTGTTAAACACATTTTCGATCTGTCTGAAGATCGTATTTTAAAATGTGATATAGCCAAATCGTAATCAAGAAAATGTTTTTTTCGTAGTTTTGCATTAACAAGTTAAAGAGTTTAATGTATTTAAAGGAAAAGTTTGATACAGTACCCGGCAAAACTTATGTTAAAATTTGCAGCCATATAGCAATATGTAAAAAAATATATACAATATAAGTAAGTCAATTAATATTAGAATTAAGTATAAAAGGTAATTAAAAGCTGAACTCTTAAAGTCACTATATTAGAGTCCACGTAAACTTTAAATATTATAATTGAAAACCGTGAAATAAATTGAATTGAAAATATAAATTAAAAAAAAAACCAGCATAAAACTCGAGGATTGCGCCGAATATTGTCAATAATGGCTATTTTTATTTGGCGTATTTTTCACATTCAACAAAAAGTTGAAAGTTGGTGAACTGTTTTCAGATATAATTTTTCGAATAAACTAAAGTAATTAAAATTTCGCCACGAATCCCTAATAGTTATCGAAGTATTGCACTTGTGCTCCGACACAATGCTTATAAAGTTATTTCCACTGCCTGTAGGTCAACTGGAACTGGCTTTCCTGGTATTCCGTCAAAACTCCTTAGATTTCTTCCACTAAGCTGTATCGGAAACCCTTGTGGTCGCACTTCTGCCAAACTAGATCTGCTCTTTTTAATTAATTTGTTTTCGCGCTGAAAACTTTTATTTTCAAACATTTATAATTAACCCAGCATTATAGTGCTTATCACTGTAGCACTTAAATAACTATTTAAAGTTCAATTAAGTGCTTAGTAAATCCAGCAAGTCATTTGTAGCCAACAAATAGAGATCCTTACACTTTCAAATTAATTACTTTGTTAATTAAAAGTGTTGCAAGAATAGCATCGGTTCGGCTCAGCCACCAATTACCTGCAGTAATTTGCACAATGTTCAGAGAGCGCTCTTTTATCATTGCCACACGGTTGGTTAGAGTATATTTAATTATTGACGCATTTCTGCACAGAGCTGCAACTGCTGCCAAAAATTGTCAATGGAGGGCGTAAACGACACTCAACATGGCGGCGCAATTGTCGTCGACAGAGTCAACGTCGCCATTGCTGTCGTGTTTGTTGTCGTTGTCGACGTTGTTGTTGTTATAAGTAACAAGCGCTGAGTGTGGATTTCCTTGGAAAACTAACAAGAACAAGCATACACACACACACCCACACACATACAAGTACAGCAACACACACACATACAGATACATAAAGAGCTGCACTTGTCCAATGCTCAACAGCGTGTGGCAAATGCGTTAAATGTCGCTTATCTTGATATATGCAAACACATACAACACACCCGCACAGGCACTCACACACACTCGCTCACACAGATATTGAGCAAGTGTGGCAACTGCAACGTGGCAGCAGCACTTGCCTCACGCAAAACATGCAACGCCTGCAGCATATTTCCAATTCAAATTGCGAATATTGCAACAAATTTTGCCATAGCTAAAAAAAAATGCAAAGCGTGAAAGAAAAACACAAGCGCGCTTAAACCGCGAATTCCCTTTCCCCGCTGTCTCTAACTTCGGCATGCAGCATGAGGAGGCAAGTGGCATGGAAATAAAAAGTAAAAAATCAACTGCAGTGCACACTCACCAAAAAATCAACAAAAAAAAAAACTTGTCCAGTAGAAGCCTTTGAGTTAGTGTTATACGCTACAGCCTCTTTCCCGAAAAAAGTATTATCGAATTTTTTTGTTTATTAGGCTCACATGAGTCTTGAACATTAACTTAGGTAAAGGTTCTTTTGACAAGTAAATGTTTCATAAAGACTTGGAACAAGAGATAGCTGCTTTAAGCAAATATCTTTAGAACTTTGTATCGGATTCCTATCCTCTATTTTAAGCGAGTAGCTTTCGTATCCTGCCTGTAGCCTATATCCTGAAATTTCACTACGGAAATCCAAGTACTAAGTACAAATGCAATATGTAGACCAATCGATAATAATTATTTTCGTATAGCAAAACGTATGATCTGCCACGCCTACTTCCGCCTACTAATACTCTTGAACCTATGCATTTTACAGAGCAATCAAAATCTGCTCAATTTCTTTTTCCCTACAAACCGCCTACGCTGACTGCAATAGCTGACGACGCGTCGCGACGCCAGCAGCTACGCCGGCAGCGACGGCGCCTGCAATGGCTTTGGCCATTTTTGATCGATGATTCAATGGCTCCATGGTTTCCTGGGTGTTACTATAAATGGCTGGTTGGTTGTTTTTTCTACGGACGGCTGCTTGCATTGAATTTTAGATGCTATGGTTTGCTGTTTTGATTGCAAGTAGGGGAGGTTCGGGCTGCGACGCTGCACAGTGGGCCAGATACTGCAAAAATGTGGCGAAACTTAAAGCTTAAAACTTTAAGCTTTCCCAAGCTGGTATATAGAATTTTTTTAAATATTCAATAAAAATGTATTCGTTGCAATATGAATTTTTAATTATGCCTTAAATCACCGTTGTATTAGACTGAGCCATGGCCGTATGAGTAATTACGAACAAAGCAACTTACAATTTTTTTTTATGTGAATTATGCAAGAAGGTCAAAAAATTTTGGAAAGACTTTTGGTATCAAAAGCTTCTAAGTTGAAAATATCTTCGGTGGTTGAGCTCTTCAATTTTAATTATTTTCGAATAAGTAACTGAAGTGCTAACCGATATTAACCACGTTATTTTTATAGGAATATTCCAATTATTTTTATTTAGAGTTATCGACAACTGAGTGTTTAGAATTAGATGTTCTTGGATGTTTCTATATTTTGAAAGCTTTTGCTTCGAAGATCTTTTACAAAGGGATTTCTGGGACCGTAACTCTTATTAAATTGAAAAAAAAAATGAAAAAATAATAATTACACTGTACAACAGTGATTTAGAACTTTTCAAGTGACCTAGTGTACGTTGTAGGTCTTGACGAGTAGATCACGATAGTGTGTTTCAAAATTGTCTAACACCCCCAAAATCGCAAGTTATTGCTTAAAAACCGTTTTTCGGGTACTGCGATCACTCCCACAATCACAACGACGCCATTTTTCAACCGATTTTTGATTGCTTTACGGTTTTGGAAAGAAGAAGATTCAAGCTTCGAGATGATATACACTTGTTTATACGTCATACAAAGAAACTACGAGATTTTTTAAAAGTTATCTAAGATTTAAACTTTTTTTTCGTTTTTCACACTTTGAAGTCATTTTTATATAACAGTTTGTTAAAAAACCTTTACTTTTTTACATTTAATCTTGAGGAAATATTAATTCCGAGTAAGAAAAGTCATGGTTTATTAAAATCGGTCGATAAATGCTTAAGTTACGACGCTTATTGTAAACAAGGAAATTAAACTTCCATCGACAAAAAAATGTTTTAGATGGATATTTCGTTTGTTCATTAAGATATCGTAAATTTGGTTATAATATATAAATAAGCGTCGGAACTTATAAATTTATATTGAGTTATACAAGGCATTTTCATATAAACCACTTTTTTCACTTTGATTTTTTTCATCCCTAAAACTCTTTTTTATACTCCCAGAAAGATCTTATATACCACAAAATTTGAAATTATAATACTAAAAAAATAAAGTATTCCATTTTAAGTCATTATACAATGTATCATAAATTTAGGCAGTATAAATAAATACTATATACTCTACATCATCATTAATGTTTGTCCCACTGTGCGCTGCCTAAACATAAAACAAAAAAAACAAAGCTACTAGCGTCATTGGGATTTGGGCGGGTTGCTTGAGCGTTTTTTGGTTCAATTCGGTACGGTTCGGTTCGGTTTGGTTTGTTTTAGTTTGATTCAACCCACTTGCAGCAATCATCACAATCAACGCAATCGTTTGAAATCAATTTTTGTGAAATGTTGCATGTCATGTTGTGCCTTTTGCGTGTTTGCAACTTGCAGCTGTTGCATGTGAGCTCGTCTGTGTGTTTATGTGTGTATGTGTTCTGAATTGTTGTTATAAAAAGTCAGTCAATCATGCAGTCTGTCAAATTTGTCAACTTGCTTCGTATACTTGATTTTTAGCTTGCCGCCATTTTTGGCATTTTATTTATTTATTGAATAACTGACTGACTGACTGGTGACTGACTGGTTGACTGAACGCCACTGGCTGCTTTTGTATGCCAGCAATGTTTGCTTTATTGAATTCAGCCACAAACAATTTTTGATGTACTTCAGCTACTTGTTATGCCTTTGGCTTCCTTTCTCGACAATTTGATTACACTTTTAATTTAATTTAGAATTTCTAAAAGAAATTCACACAAAATATGCAAATCTTGCGACCAAAAGTTTCGTCATTTAATTAACTTGGCTTGAGTTTTATAAGCCTGCTTAGGAAATAATTTAAACTAAGTTTGCAATGAAAAAGATTGAAGTAGCTTAAATTTAGAGTTATGTTCGGATTCTTTTGATGGTCTCTATAAGACTAAGAGATAATCAAATATTGCAATTTGCGAAATTAATTTAATAAATTTGAAACAAAGAGTGATTTTATGAATTTTCAATGTATAACAAAAATTCTTTAGGATTTGGCATAACTTTACAAATGCATTAAAAACTAAAGTTATCCCAATATATGAAAATATGTTTCTACAGCCATTTTAAATCAATTTAGTTCGCATTTTACAAACAAATTGAATTTAAATTATAAAACATTTCTCCAAATCGCCTTGTTAAGAGAGACAAAAATTGCGCCACCCTTCAAAAATACTAAGAAAACAAGATGGCTTCAAAATTAATGACTAGCAAATTTAAACAAATATTTTTCTTGTCCTATAAAAACAAATAGCAGGATGTGCCATTGAGCCATTAAAAGGAAAACTAACTAGGGTAGCAAATATACAACAAATAAATCCAATTCTGTATTTGGTAAGAAAAAATAGCAATTACCATGCTCTATAAAGGATATTTAAGTGTTTTTTAAATGCTTTGAATACTTTATATTGATGGCCAAACATTCAAATGTCCTTGAAAAGGTGCTGGAACTACTGCAATGTTATACTGGACTATAAAAATATAATACGGGAGGCATTACTTTTTAAAAAAGTCTTACAAGAGAAGCATGAGCATATTAAGAATCCCGAAACTAATTAGCTAAAAACTGCAAAAAAAATTTCAAGATTAAAGCTCGCAAATCTTAGGCCAAGGACATGCTCACGACCCTCAACGTAGTTTTGCATATCATCACGAAGTTATTATGAAATATTTTTTTGACAGTTCTCTGTCGCCCCCAACAAGATTCAAAGTTTTTTGTTTTGCCCAGCCAATTTCAGTGATTATATAAAAATATTTTTAATTTAAAAAAATATTGAACAATATAAATTGCTACATAGTCGTCCCTGAGCCTACCCTAGAGAATTATAAGAGCTAGGAACAGTGTCGAATCCACGTGTAACATTTTTATTCAATTTTAAAGATCTTAGACTCGAAATGTTCGAAAATGTATTCTCTTTCAGCTTAAAGCTTTACATACTTTTGGGCATTTTAAATTAATTTTTATAAAAAGAAAGCTGAAAATTTGTAATTTTAAAAAATGGTCGAAAATTAAAAAATCAATTTGAGTTAATCTCTTCATTTATCACAATTAATTGATCACATCACAAAATTTATCATAAAAACTTACGATATATAAAAGAAAGACTTAAAAAAAGTTCCCAAAAACATGTTTTACGAAATCGGTGCTTAAGAAAATAAAATGGCTGTCATTTTTATTTTTCTTGACATAAAATTACCTTAATAAACGTGTAAACTAGGGTTATTGATCGAATTTTCCAAAACTGGATATTTACGGATATTTTAGCCATCTCTCATAAGTGCATAAAATACTCAAATATTTTCATTAAAAAAAAAAAGGCTTAATTACAAAAAAAAATTGCATTCAATAAATGTTTATTTAAAAATTTCATTCAATATCATATTTCATTTAAAAATTTTATTTATTTATGCCTACCACTGTAGCGTCTTCCAAGCAGAAATAATGGCTATTAAAGAAAGCCTACTATTTTTAGAGAAAAGTGTTCTCACCGTAAGAGAAATCAATATTTACTCAGATAGCCAAGTGGCCCTTAAATCGTTAAAATCTCCCAAAATCACCTCGAAGACAGTGAAGGAATGTATCGAGGTATTAATAAAACTAGCACAATATTTTACTATAAATCTGCTCTGGGTTCCGGGTCATAGAGACATAGAAGGAAATTGCAAAGCTGATGAATTAGCTAGATTGGGTACAACAATGCCAATCCTGCCAGATAAAGCAAACACACCTATACCATCAGCAACTTGCAAGCTGTTAATAGATAGATACACCATCAAATCCGTCAATGTCCTATGGACTCAATCCTCAACCTGTGCAACAAGTAGATTGACGTGGCCAGAATGGAACATGGGCCGCACAAACCGACTGTTGAAACTTAACAGAAATGACATTAGAAACCTAGTTGGGGTTCTAACAGGGCACTGCCTAATCGAAAGACACGCCAGTAGATTGGGGGCGCCTTATAACGATTACTGCAGAAGTTGTAGAGACGCTGAAGAAGAAGAGACTGTAGAACACCTTCTATGCGGGTGCATGGGTCTGTGTAGAAGAAGGCTACAAACTTTTGGGCAAAGCTTTCTGGATGACATGACAGAAGTTGCAAGAATAAAACTAACAAAGATTGTTAGCTACATAAAGACCACAGGTTGGTTCAATGAGGACAGCGTAGAGTGAGGAGAGAGATAGCCCCGGTGGCATCACAATGGGCCTACAACAGGCCTAGGTGCGTCTAATAACAGCCACTTTACCTACCTACCTACCTACCTACCTATGCCTACTTTTATTATTTTTTATACAAAAATTAAAAAAATAAATAATAATAATAAAATTAATATATAAGTACACTTAAAAATTTCATTAAATATCATATTTCATTGCAAAGTTTAATTTTTTTTTTATTTTTTACTGAATTATATGTATTATAGAGAGCCTACTAATAGATGAGCTGCTGGAGAGACTAACGAGCAGAGGCATACTACTTCAAGGCTATGCTGATGACATCGTTACCATAGCAAGAGGCAAGTATGAAGAAACACTCTGCGACATTGTCCAGCTAGGTCTCAAAGAAACTAATGACTGCTGTAAAAAGGCAGGCCTAAGTCTCAATCCTGCCAAGACTGTCACAGTACCCTTCACAAGGAGATAAAAGCTCGGAAGAATGAAATGTATAACCTTATCGGGATGCAGCATAGAAACGAGCAAAGAAGTCAAGTATCTTGGAGTGACCTTTGACTTCAAGCTTAACTTCAAAACTCATTTAGATAGCACGATAAATAAATGCTCAAAGGCTCTCTTTACGCGTAGAAGTATTGCCGGTAAGTCCTGGGGCGCGAATATTAGACATCATGGTTGTTAGACCCATGCTAACGTATGAGACCATAACCTGGGGTAGTAGAGCGTGCCTTAGAACGACCAGAGAAAAAATGCAGAAACTGCAAAGAATGGCCTGCATATGAATGACAGGAGCTATGCGTCCTACTATGTCCTACTGCTACCTTAGAAACATTAATGGAGATCACAGCGCTACATATCGTTGTCGATATGCGGCGGAAAGCCACATTAAATAGAATTGGGAGGGTAGGGGAAGACTTTAGCCTCACCAAGAAAGATGCTGCAGATCTAGCAAAGGATATGCCTATGCTTCTGCAGCCAAGGGATGAGATGCTTGCTGAGTACAGGTTCAATCAATATTTTGATACCAAACCCAGCACAAAAGAGGCTTGGACCTCTCTTGTGGCAGTTCACCCTATGAAACCGCATACAATAAAATGGTACACAGACGGATCACTCATTGATCAAGGAAGTGGCCTGGGGGTAGTAGGACCCAGTACCAAATATTATGAGCCTCCAGGCAGACCCACCAGCACTTTCCAGGCTGAGGTCTGTGCTATTGGAAGATGTGCAGAATTCAATCTGCAAAATAACTACCATGAAAAGGATATTTTCATCCTGTCTAATAGTCAAGCAACAATAAAAGCATTAAGTAAAGCCAAGATTACATCAAGACTGGTTAAAGAAGTGAGAACATCACTGGATAACTTAGGATCCAGGAATAAGCTCACGATTAGATGGGTTGGAAGAAACAGCAATATTCCTGGAAGTGAACTAGCAGACAAACTCGCAAGAACCGGTACAGCAACACCGCTCATCGGTCCTGAACCACACTGTGGGATTGGTAACTACGTGGTACGGAACCTACTAAGAATAGAGGAGAATAAAAAACGACTGCTACAATGGGAGCAGATACCAGGCCTTAAACAGTAAAAAACCCTTTTCTCCAACTACAACCGTAAGACGTTCAAAGTCATGATAACGCACGGGAAGAGCACCGTGAGAATCATGACGGGCCTTCTGACGGGACATTGTAGGCTCCGCAGCCACCTAAACAAAATCACCATAGTGGATAGTGGACTATGCCGCTTCTATAGCATAAAGAAAGAAACTTCTTCGCACATATTATGTGATTGTATGTCAATCGCCGGTAAAAGAAACAAGCTCCTTCCACCAGAGACCGTTGTTACTATAAGTTCAAATAAAATACTAATTTTGGGAGAGCTCTAAGCCATGAAGGGGGTACAATAGATCCCCCTGGGTCGCAGTACACTTATACACCCAATAATAATTATATGTATTCTACACATTTTTCAACTTTATTTTGTTAATTTTTAAATGATAAGGAAGTAATAAAATCCAATGAAAAGAGTCGTAATTATTTAAATTTTTGTATTGAACGATAAAAAAACTAAAGCAAAGATACTTCTTTTCGTTCTGTTCTGTTCCTCTTAAAATATTTAAGTTTACCTCAAAGAAAACGTATTTTAATAAAATCATAACTAAAGTTTTTTGACCAATTTCAGGATTATTTCATTATTTTTACTGTTTAACGCGCTGCACGTACTATAGCTTATATTAATACGTTTTTTATTAATATTGTTTGCTTTTTTTTATTTTTACTTGTTAATTGTTAAATAAGCAATTATTTTCAGCTGCATTATTTTACAGGTTTGCTTTATATAAAGTGGTTATTAATCACATATAAATCGAACCTTTTAGTGTATGGCTTCTATTTAATGCCTTATCATCGTTTAACAGCTGGAAAAAAGTGCTGATTTTTGCAACTTATTTTTATTTTTTTATAGTATTTATTTGGATTTGCCTGTCTTTCTTAATCCGACTATCGTTTATTTTCCATTTTATTTGCTGCTAATAAAATAACTGCAATAACTGAAGCATATTGCAGTATTTTTTCCTCATATATATACATATATGTATATATATGCATATATGAATGTATAGTCTTTCTATTTACCAATATATAGCAATGCGATGCAGCTGCCATTCACACGCACGCACACACAAACAAACAAACGGCACTTATGTGAACACTGAAAGGATGAACAGGATCAGGAACAGTAGCTGCAACAGAAGCAGAATCAGTTGCAGTAACATGAATATGAATTGGAACAGATAGAAATGCCAGTGAATAATAAAAAAGAGTTACTTTTTATACCCTTTCAATACCCTTTCAATATCCTTTACAATAGGTAAAGCTCTGGGCTTGGATTTCAATTTAAATTTTTTTTACATCTGAGGAACTTTTAGATTTTTGTGCTCTTAAAGCAGTTGTGAAGAAATGGGTAACGCTTAGGCTCATCTGTTGTATCTGAAGAGATACATATGTAAAATGAATATTTTTTAATATAAAAATTTATTATTTACTGATAACACAGGTCTACAAATACAGGGGTCATGTGAGTTGTTGGAAAGCTAAGGGTTATTTTCGAAGTAATTTGGTGCGTAGAATCCGAATCCGGCATCAGAACTGGCACATCTCGTCAGGATTTTGAGATATTTGAGGTTATGTACCTCAAATGTAGGAAAAAACGCCATTTTTTGGGTACATAACCTCAAATATCTCAAAATCCTGTCGTGATGGGCCAGTTCTGACAGCGGATTCGGATTTTACGCACCAAATTACTTCGGAAATGACTCTTCGCTTTCCAACAACTGAACCATGTTGACCTGTGTAATCGATGTGCGTTGTAAAAACTTTTAAAGGTGCTTTGCATGGGATAGATTGTGTAAGCAGCCAAAGTTTTATTTATAGAAACCAAAATCGGAAATACAATTCCATTAAAACTTTTTTTTTAATTTTTGTTTCTATTATAACAATAAATAAATCATTTTTATTTACTTATAAATGCACGTTTCAAACATATATTTTATTTCTTTGAAAAACATTGGATTTTGGCTTGAATCAAGCTGTCATAACTTTCCTATATATAAATATATTGTTTTATTTTAAAATATAATTATGTTAAATAAAAAAATAATTATTAAATGACTTAAACTGACATACCTTTTGAGTCATCCAATTTATTTTTATTTTTAACTATGATAAATAATAAAAATTGCTTACAAAAATTATTTTCATAAAAAATCCCGAAATGCTTAAAATAAAAAATATTTTTTTAATGAATTTCCAAACAAGGAACTTCTACCACTTGCGAGAATACCTTTCCGTTTAAGGGTATCTTAATGCCTTATAATCAATATCATCATAGCAAACTTTTTTATATACTACAATAAAGGAATTGTTGGGTAGAAACTTAGAATTTGACTTATAACGAATTTATTTCAAATTATGTATTTATTCAAAACACAGAATTCCGTATGTTTTTTTCAAATTTTATTTTCAAAGTAATTTCCTAAAAAAAATATATTTTTTGAAGACTTACAAAAATTAAAAAATGGCGTACCACTAGCTTGCAATAAAATCCGGTTCCTTCACAAAAAACCAAAAACAGAAGAATTTTTAGCAAAAAATTTGTTTTTTGACCGATCATTCCTATGGGAGCTATATGATATAGTCAACCGAATTCAATAAAATTTGACACAGTGCTTAAATACCTTAAAAAAGATCTGAATGCCGAATTTAGTTCAAATATCTTTACAAACAATCCAAACACATCGAATTTTTAAATAAAACTTTTTAGACCGATTGGTCCTATGGGAGCTATATGATATAGTCAACCGATTTGGATCAAATTTAGTACAGTGCTTAGGAGCTATAAAAAACTCACGAATGTCAAATTTGGTCCCAATATCTTAACAAACAAACGAAACACAACAAATTTTGTGAAAAAATCGATTTTTGGAAGATCGGACCTATGGGAGCTATATGATATAGTCAACCGATTTTGTTAAAATTTGGCACATTGCTTAAGTGGTCTAACAAAATTCCAAACTCCAAATCTGGTTACGATATCTTTATTAAAAAACGAAATATAGCGAATTTTTCTTTAAAAGTTATTTTGGCCGATCGGTCCTATGGGTGCTATATGATATAGTCAACCGATTTCGATCAATTTTAGTACAGTGATTGGGAACTATAAAAATTTCGAATACCAAATTTGGTTACGATATCTTCATAAACAAACGAATTATTCATCTAAAACGCTTTTTTTTTTGTCGAGGTCGTCTCAAACACCCCCATGGGAGCTATATAATTTATCCCCGATATCAAAAAAAACTTGTCTCCTATGGATTAATATGGGATCTAATGTGAAAGTTTGGTAACTCTAGCTCTTACCATCTCTGAGATCTAGGCGTTCACACGGACGGACGGACAGACGGACATGGGTATTCACCCTGATCATATTTTAGGTAACTTTGGGGTGTCTCCGACGTCTCCTTCTGTATGTTACATACATTTTCGGCTTGCACAAACTTAATATACCTTGGTACCATACGGTACAGGGTATAATAAAGCTAAAGAAAATTAATAAATAAATCCCAAAACTAACAAACCCAGAATTATGAGTAGTATTTTTTAATGGAGTTATATCGCAAAATCTTAGAACTCCACATAAAAAATTGTTTCCAAAAAAATATTTTAAGTAATATTACAAAAAAAAATTTTTTTTTGACTTCTTAAAATTATTTAAAGTTAAGGAAAAGAAATAATAAAGTCCCAAAACAGGCGATCCCAGTATTCTATTTTGAAGAGATAAGATATGAATTACAGGAGCTTAATTAATAATATTAGAGAGCTGAAAGAATCTAGAAAGCATGCGATTTCAAGATCCAAAGTGTTTAAAATTTTAAGAGAAGAGAGAGAGAAACAAGTTTACTACAAAAAGAAAACTTTTTTACTATATACAATAGAGGAAAAAAAGAAAAATATGAGAAAAAAACATTTTTAGATAATAGAGGAATTATTGTGAGAAAAAGGTGTTTTCTGGTATTACAATAGAGCTGAGTATACATATATCCTTTTTGATAATTTCTACGAGATAAAATGCCTTGATCCATTAAGAATTTCGTTGAGAAGAAGAATGGAAAAGTGTTAAAACAAAAGAAGTGAAATTTTTTGTTTGTTTCTAATTAAAAACAAAACAATGTCCTAATTTGGATCTTTTAAAAACTTGTAAAAAAAAGCTATTATATAGGATTTTTTTGGGCACACCTTTAAATAATTTATAAGAAATATTCAAATGCTCTAGGTAAAGGTACGTACTTTTTATTTTACTTTTGAAAATGTCTACAGACGTGAAGCAATGTACAAGTTATTATGGCTTCTTGCCTAAAAGAGTTTGTTGAGAATAAAGCAAATTTCTTTCAAATTATCATTTAAGAACTTCCAAAAAAATTAAGCAATTACAAGGAATTTTTTTGGGCACATCTTTGAACAAATTGATAAGAAATGCTCAAATATTTCACGAAAATATCAAATAATATTTCCTTTGGCAGACAATCCTTATGCACATTTTATCTCCTTAAGTGTATTCAAACTTCTTTATAGCAAACTATTTGTATTTCCTTTTTTTTTATTCTGCACTTATTTTTTCTACTACTAAACTGTGTGTTCAAATGTGAGTGTATGAGTGTTTGAGTGTTTTAGTGAGTGTGTGTGTGAGCTGGTGTCACTTGCGAGTGTTTGTATAAAATGTTGCCTTAAGTAGCTGCCTGTTCGGTGCATGCAATCTAGAGATATATTCTCTAGGATGCACTCTCACTCTTTCTCTGGGCCTGAGTCTACTTTGCTCCATTCTTAAATGTATTATCGTCGCCATTCACGGTATTATAATCAGGCATGTAAACACCATTAGGGCTCTTCAAGTGTTTTGCCACTCTTTGAATAATTTAGTTTCGACACTTTGCAAAATGGCCAACACTGCAGCCATTGAAGCAGCTCTGAACTGTTGTCTGAGCTTGACAGGATGTGCTGGGTCTGCGGCTTATGGCCATTGCATTTAACGTTTGCAACCACGGCCATTTTATCTGGCCGTGTTGATGATGCTATTGCACTGGAGTTCCAAGGTAAAGTCAACCTCAGCGTTGCTTTTGTTAAGCAAATATTTAATTTCTGTTTAACCATTTGCCAGGGCGGCAACATTTCAAACTGACCCAATTGCAAGTGCCTGTAATTGTTGGCTCTTTTGTACTAGTTGTTGTTGTAGTTGTTGTTGTTGCTTTTAGCCGACATCTTTAATTGCCAGCACATTTGGCTAATTTTACTTGCTGCTGGCGCCACCTGCAACTACAACAACAACAATAGCTTAGCAAACAAAAGAAAACAAAATGCCTTCAAAAATAAAAGTCTTTCATTAATTGCATTGCAATGATGGCAAATATTTATATAAAATTAGCTTTGTTTGTTGCCTTCGAAGGCATGGTATACTATATAAAGAAATTGAAAGAGTGAGTGTATTTAAGTGCTAGCAGCTGGTGCCTTAGTTAAGCTAAATGCAATAATAAATAGCAGCTGTACATAAAACTTAAATTAAGTAAAAAAAAATTACTATATAGAAAATTTAGTTGCGCATCAGATCATTGGCGTACTGAGTCAGTACCAAGAGACTTCCATTCTCTTATCAATACCTTATTGTCAAGATCTTTTAATTAGGCGGCAGAAAGGAGTCGGTTCCTTGACGTTAGCAGCAAATCGATTATTAGAACAAACAGACTTCCTGGGCTCCGGGCAAACGAAACTATAGACATTATAAGCCACTGGAGGATAATATCGATGATATATTCACTGAACCAGAGAATACGAAAATAAAATCACCTGGATAACTTTTAAAAAAAATATGGGACGAAGACGAGAAGCTGTCGTTGCAAAATTATTCTAGGATTGAGACAAAGGAACCCCATTCCGACTTGCTTTTAAATATCACAATACCTTTCAAGTAAAACGACTAAATAAAACGAGCAGCGAGCGTTGGGCTATGTCTAAAGCAAATCTTTAAAAGAAAAATCTGACGGTTAGTATCCGTTAAAGCCATGAGATGATGATGGTCATATGATAAGATATATGATCTCTACAATAATGACATAGTGAATTAGATGGACTGATCATGTTATGAGAAAAGAAAATGGCACTCAATGGGATAAGAACAAGACGTATAAATTGGAGGCGGAATTCGTTAGAACCGTGGGACGTATGATCTCCCTGGAAGATTCACTGAACCAGCGTATACGGAAATAAAATGAAATCAAAAATATGGGACGAAGAACGCCTGCCCAACAATGGTGTACAGGCTGCAGAACTATACAAAGAATAAGAATGATCAATATGAACCTGGAGACAAGAGAACCCCTCTTACTTGCTTTTAAATATCGTACTAGAACCATCTGCAGCAGAGAATAATATCAGCTCAACATGTTTACTATGGATAATTGAAGAGCAGAGTCCGTTAAAACCATGAGATATATGATGAACTGGCCATGTTATGAGAAAAGAAAATCTCACTCAATGGGATAAGACCAAGACGTATCGAGTTGGAGATGCTGAATTCGTTAGAACCGTGGTACATATGATCTCTACTTTGATTATGGGCCGTTCATATGCGAAAATAAGAAAATTGAAGAGAGGTAGACCACGTTTGCGATGGTTAGCTGCTGTATATGAAGAAATTCCATATAATATAGTGTACCTGTATTTGTGATATGGAGCTACTAGTTTGTCCAGACAAAATTGGAGCATCGAATTGTAGAATTTTGTACTGGAAAACGAAACTTGAGACGGAAATGGTTAGAGGGCTGTAACGACTAATAAGAACGACAAGTAGTAGAATGATTAAATCTACCACTTAGGGCTATGCTCAAAAAGGAAGACCTCGTACGCTAAGATGAATGTTAGCTAAAACGTTAAACGTTCATTGAAAAACTTTAATTTAACTTCAACTAAGTCACAGTCAACTGCCTAAAATTGTAAAAACGCTTTGCTAATTTGCTTACGTCACAAGTCTTAATTTGTTGCTATTAAATTTTATAAACTCCAAGCACTTAAGCCCTGAACATGTCAAAACATGCACAAGCAGCATATTTGCCAGCAACTATGGCCATAACTAACTATACACCTTGGGTGTCTTTGCTTTTTTAGGGTATGTCAAAACTTGTGGCACAGTTTAAGGCAATCAACGCACAAAAGTATGCAACAGGAAAGTTGCATGTAGCAACTACAGGTAGCCAAACGAAGTTCTGTAATACGCTTAAATGCACTCCAGGGAGCACTGTAAGTGTGTCAGTGTGTGAGTGAGCGTGTGTGTGTGTGGGTTTATGTGAGAGCAGGGTGAGCAGGGAGAGGGAGAGTAATTGCATGCTTGTGTGCGTATTTGTGCGTGTAAATAGTAAAAGACTTCCGACTGTTGATCAACAGCAAAGTTTGACTTTACATTTTGTGTGTGTGTGTGTGTACGTGTGTGCACATGTGTGTGTGTGCTTAATTGTTTGTTTGATTAATTGATTGATTGAGTGATCATTAATAAAGCAGAGGAAGCAGCAGCCAAACAAATGCCTCGGGTGTTGCAGTTCAATCGCTTACAGTTACAGCAAAGCCAATGCAAAAGGACCTTTAAAATAACAACAAAAAAACAACAGCAAAAAACAACAAAATTGGACAGGTCTACAAGTTACAGGTCAGAGTTGCTTTGGCTGACTGGCCAGCTGTTATAAAGATAGAGTGGAAGGCGTCCCATTTGCTGCCTCACTAACGTTCTGGGCCGGCACTGTGGCAGTGAGGCAAGTAAATTGCCAATTAGTCAACTGTCACCTGTCAGCGGCTGCAGCAACGGCAGCAACGATGGCTGCAACAATAATAGCAACGCACAGTGGTCGAAATGCACAAACTTAATCTTTAATAAATAATTAAATAAAAACTTATTTTAACTCTTCTGACACTTTGGTTAGTGATTGTAAAAATAAAGTTGTAGAAAAAAGTTTCCACAAGTTTGCAAGAAGATGGCCCAAACAGAAGGTTATATAAAAATTTTTTTTTAAATAGTATCACAAGTTTGTCCTCTCATAAATCCAAAGCTAAACGGTACGACCTTACCATTTAGCGACTCAGCCAGATACCTCGGGTTATTACTAGACAGTAAACTAGACTGGAACCTAAACACAGAGGATCGAAGAAAAAAGGCCACAATCGCCTTATACACATGCAAGAAAGCCATTGGACTTAAATGGGGCATGTGCCCAAACATAGTCCACTGGCTGTATACTGCCATTGTTAGACCCATACTCATGTATGGAGTCTCGATCTGGTGGCCTACTTTAGATAAGGGGACTAACCTTAAAAAGTTAAGTAAGGTTCAGCGAACAGCCGAACTTACAATTAGTGGTGCTCTACGCTCTACACCAAATGAAGCCTTAGATGCTATTTTAAACCTCCTACCACTGAACAAGGTAGGGAAACAACAAGCCATTCTATCAGCTTTACGCATGAGAGAGGCGAAAAAATGGAATGATCAAGATTTTGGTCATGCAAAGATTCTTAAAGGGAACCCACTTATTCCCGAAAGTACAGACTACTGCATACCGCAGGAACATTTCACAACCAACTTCAGAGCCTATATTCCAACCAGAGAAAAGTGGAATACTGGGGTACCAGGCCCAGCAGGCTTGATAAAGGTATACACGGACGGTTCCAAGCTAGACGACCGTGTAGGGGGAGGGGTATACGTCGAGGATTTCGACATAAGAATTGCTTTTAGGCTCCCGGACCACTGCAGTGTCTTTCAGGCAGAGGTCACAGCAATCCGGGAGGCTTTAACAACAATAAAAAACCTACAAGTCCAAGATAAGAATATCTGTATATATTCGGACAGCCAAGCGGCTATTAAGTCTCTAATCTCGATGACTTCGTGTATGAAGTCAGTGAATGACTGCCGCTTGTCTCTAGGGGAGATGGCTGAGCAGCTTTCAATTCACCTGATATGGGTTCCAGGACACAGGGACTTTGAGGGAAATTGCATTGCGGATGAACTGGCTAGTAAAGGAACTACCAGCATCCTCCTTCAAGATAAGGAGGGCCTGGGTATACCCATGGCCAGCTGTAAACTGAGAATACGAAACTTTTTCGCTCTCTGTGCAAATAAAACGTGGAATCGGACATCGAACACGGTAGAATATCGCGGCAAACCTGGCCGACATACTGCAGTAAAAGAACCAAAAAACTTTGCTGTCTGAATAGAGCCCAGTGCTCATCTGTCATTCGTGCCATTACGGGACACTGGTTGGTAGGAAACCACGCATCCCGTTTGAATGCTCCCCACCACGACTTCTGTAGAAGCTGTGGCGATGAAGAGGAGCTAGAGACGGTGGAACACTTTTCTGTCACAGACCAGGACTGGGCAGAAAAAGATTTAGGTTCCTACAGTCATATTTTCTAAACGATCTATCTCAGCTCTCTGAACAGAGTCCAAAATGCCTTTTAAGGTTCATTCAACTTTCGTAGGGGACCCATCAAGTGGGGAAATGTGGTGAATTGGCTCACTAGCGGTATCACAAAGGGCATATCCTTGGCCTAAGTGAGTTGGGATGTCGGTCCCAACTGCCGCCCTAACCTAACCTAACCTATTACAAGTTTGTCATCTAGAAGATGAGAAGAGAAAATTATGGAGGCCAACATTATGGTTAGTTGGGATCTGCTTGACCGTGCTAAGACCTTTTCAAAAGTTGTCTAGCGAATTAAAAAAAATATATATGTTTAAGTCGAGCTTATAAGAGAAATCCCGCCTAATTCTTCTCCAATAAGTGAACATTTTTATGATTATATAGTGAATTATTTTAATTGTGGATTTATTTGAAATATAATATATAAAATAAAAAATATTTTCTCATCGAATTTCTCTACAAGGAACTTTTCCCGCTTATGAGATTTTCTTTTTTTTTAAGCATACAAAAAAATGTAAATAAATAAAATTATTCGACTATATTAATTGTGGATTTATTTGAAATATTAAATTCATTTAAATCTAGTTGATAATAAAATGTAAACTAATTTTTTATTTTTAACCTATTCCTGTTATGCCACAAAATTTACAACTTAATTCAAATAAATTTAAAAATTGCAAAAGTAAGAGTTTTCAGATTTTTAGCAAATAAACTTACATTTTACTTTAATAACTAAAATAAATGCCTTCAAATCTACCATTTGAACCACTGTACAACGCATCTCGTCACAATGCTTCTTCTGTTGCAATATCTCTCAAGTCAGTTACTGTTTCTGGGCATTAAGTTGGCTCGAATGTTTTTAAAGTTGTGGCTGTGAAACTAACCGCAAAATACAAATGTTGCTGCAACTGAAAGGTTGCAAGCGTTGGGTGGTTTGCACCGGGCCAAAGTCTGTGCGCAATTAAAAAAATGGCAGCAGCAAGCGACATTTACGTGCACACACACAACCACACACAACCACACACACTCACACACATACGCATATATAAATGAAGATACAGATAGAAACATGGCGGAGTGTTTTGAGGCAGCAGTGCTCTGTTATTTTCGACAGCCATGTTGTCGCCTGTCTGCCACGTCTGTGCCACTGTAACGGGGTCAACGACACAAACAATGCAAGTGGCAAGTGGCAAGTGTGCCAACAAACATGGCGGAGGCCAGAGTGTGGCAAAGACAAATGCAAAAAAAAAACTGTTGTGGCATGCTTTAAGGCGACAAAGAGCAGCGGCCACTACAACAGCTACAACAGAGTACCCCAAATGCCTTTGTTGCACTTAAAAATTTATAAATACTGTAGCTCGTATGCAAGTTAATAAAAAGGGTTTTTTTTTCAAATATATTTTTGCTACCAAATGTTTAGGTTCTTAGTTTTAACTCGATTTGCGTTTTATTTTGAATTATGGTTTATATTTGTCTTTAATTGAACAAAAATAAATTTGTACTCTTTTAAAACCAAACGTTTTTCTATATTAATAAGGCGGGAGAACTGAAACTGGGGGACGATATTCTGCGTGCAAACAAGAGCCGCCATTTTGAATTTCGTCAAGATAAAATTGTCTATTTATTGTACAATAAAAATCGCATTTAACAATCAAAAGTTTGTATGTCTTTAAATCATGCCACAAATAATTCCCAAACTTCGCCTGCTTTTCGGCCAAATGTGAAAGAACCTTCTCTTGAAATTTTGAAACTATTTTTCAAATTTGTCTTCACTGTTCAGATACAAGCCACGAAAAAAAATAGTTTTAGTGAAATTCGAAGCACCAAATATTATGTAAATAAAATCAAATAAAATATTGGCATTCGTATTCCAAAGTACGGCCGTATAGAAGTATTTTAATTATTTGGAATTTCTTTTGCTGGACTCTTCTACCATTTTTGACATTAAAGTAAATTGCTAATTATTTAAAACAATTTTGAAAAGTTGCTTAAAAGAATTCCTAAATCAAAAATCTAAGCAAATATAAACCAAATTTATTAGGAGAACGCAAACCCTTAAACTACCCCTCCGATGGTGGAGGAGTCAACCCCTAAACACAGACTTGCCAAAGGACATTGTGTTGCTGTAAAATATATGCTTTGGTATGCACAGATATGTTGCCAAAGAAAAAAATTCTAATCAATATTGAGTATTGTGTGCAGTTTGGTATGCTTTTGTTTTGTTAAAACACCCAATCTATCTAAAATTTGGCAGCACTTATTGTTACCATTTGCCAAAACAAAAAAAAATAATAATAAAAAATGTGGTACAATCGAGGCGGTGCCCGACAGTGGAATACTCTGTACCTTTTCTCTCGAAAACATTTTTTCTGCATATTCCTACTAAGAACTTTCCAATTGGAATTAATTTTTTTTTCTAAAACTCCATATTTATACCTATAAGTTCAGAAAATGTTTACCGATTGTGTTGAAACACGAAAATTTCGGGGGTAACGGGTAAGATATTGGCATGATTCAACAAACTTCATCTTCTGCGCAAATATGCGCCTCAGCTGGTAAAGTTTGATGTTTCTAACACTTCTAGTATCCGAGATCTAGACGTTCATTCGGATGGACGGACGGACATGGCTCAATCGCTACCCGAGGTTATGACAAGCATTTTGGTATAAGGGACTTGGGGTCTGCCGCGCCTCTTTCTGCCCGTTACATACATTTCACAAATCTAGTATGCCCTTTGTACTTTTAAGTACAGGGTATAAAAACTATTAAAAATAAATGTATTTTATCCCTTTTGATATTAGTAAAACAAAATGTAATGTCAAAATCCTAGAAGGAAGTTTGACAAAGTTAAAATAGGCAAGGCAACATATGAAATTGGTTAAGAAAATTTAATTTGTATTAAAAAGATCATTTGTTAACAGCCTTAAAGTTTTTAGAAAGTCCTTCAGCGCGCGCGTCTAAGTCGCGTTCAAAACGCTCTATTTCTATTTATATCGATCGCAACGGAAAATCCTTTCGTATACATATTTTGCAAATATATGGCTTTCATTTTTTGTAAAAAAAACGATTTTATGGACCAAATTTGCAAGAACCTGCCCTTAAGAAAGAGGCAGAGCAGCATCGTAATAAAGTAGACATAGACCCTTTTAATAAAAATTAAATAACATCAAATTATTTTAAAAAATTTTGAAATACGAGTGTGGATTGATAAGTTTCCGGCCTGACCAAGAGATGGCGCTACTAGGCCTACCTTGAGGTGGCGTTCTATAGTACCATCCTTGATAGCTTGTAGCTATAGTTTCATCCGATCGCCATGTTAGTTTAGATTTGAGAGCACACTGAACAAGACGCCTCTGTGTTTTTCTTGAAACAGTCGACCAAATATTGATTCGAAAAAACATTTCTACCGCCAATTTGACTTTGTATAAGCGTAATCCAAGCGAATTTTTGCGTCGATTCATAACCGTTGACAAAACTTGGGTCCATCACTCCTGAAACCAAAGAACAGTCTAAACAGTGGATTGGACCAGGGGAACCAACTCCAAAGAAGGCAAAAACCAATTTTTCAGCGAACAAGGTTATGGCTACTGTTTTTTGGGATGCAAGAGGTATTATATACATTGATTACCTTGAAAAGGGTAAAACTATCACTGGTCAATAAAACGCAGACTTATTGCAACGTTTGAGCCACGAGGTGAAAATTAAACGACCTCATCTGGCGAAAAAAAGAATCTTGTTTCATCACGATAACGCACCAGCGCACAAGTCAATCGTTGCGATGGCTAAAATCAACGATCTGAAGTTTGAATTGATGCCGCACCCTCCCTACTCTCCAGACCTAGCCCCGAGTGACTATTATCTGTTTCCTAACCTCAAAAAATGGCTTGGCGGTAAGAGATTTGGGGACAATGAAGAAGTAATCGAAGCTGTAAATGGGTATTTTAGAGGAGCTTGACGAATCAGTCTATAGAGATGGCATTACTAGACTAGAACACCGCTATGAGAAATGTATCAGCCTTGGAGGAGATTATGTTGAGAATTAAAAAAAAAATTCTTAAAAACGTTGTTTTTCTTGGTCAGGCCGGAAACTTATCAATCCACCCTCGTATACTAAAATGTTGACTAATTATTTTTGTTCCAGTGCTAGTTTAATTGTTCGCTTCCTTTTCATTCGCGTCATTATATTTAATGTTACAAGGATTCGCGATAACAGATTCCTGATGGCTCTGATGAGGGTGTCCCGCTTGCCCATTTGCAGCAAGAGATTGAGGAGGTACATTACCACTATGATTTTTTGCTCACCATGTGCGTCCTCATTCTCTGGCTGCAAATGGGCAAGCTGCACATCTTCACTTGAGCTCTCCGGCAACTCCACGAGTTGTTGCTCAACATGTGCCTCCTCATTCTCTTGCTGCAAATGGGCAAGCTGACATTTTCATCATAGTCATCAGGAATCACTATGAGTTGTCGCTCAACATGTGCCTTCTCATTCTACTCCTGTAATTGGTCTTGAGTCTCAATTTTTATATTCGAGTCCAGCCCACCGTCAGGCCCTATAATTTGCGCGCAGCTCTCAACACGCTGAGCTTGTTCGATAATAATTTGAATTTAACGCTGATTGTGCTCCTTGCGTAATCGGACCATTTCCCCACTCATATCTCCGTGTTGTTGTTGTTGCATCTTGTTTTGGAGCTCCGTTAACAGCCTCTTTGTAAATTCGATATGATTCAAAAATTCCTTGATTTTTATTCACCATATTATCAGCACGCCACTGGCAACCATCATCCATCTGCTGATCTTTGTGTCCGCGAGGACTGTATCGTTGGAGAAATTGGCTGCCATTTGTATAAGTTCTTTTACCGTTGTTGTTGCCTTGTTGAGTTACGTAAAAATGGAACATACATCGAACTATTACACAACACTGAGGTATTTATTTTTTAAACTGGATAAACTTAAATTGCATAGGCTGTTTTTTTTTTGTTATAAATTATTCGAGTTAACCAAAAAATTCACACGACAGTATTATTTACGCCTTTTATATATTTGGCATATGATGAAAAGTAACATTTCTTTGTTGATTAGACTCACACGAATCAACTACTAATATTTTACTCAGAGCTTCATAAAAATCTGAGTAAAATTTTGGCTTTTTTTTTAATCTTCCTACCCAACATCAGTTTAAAAAAATTCGTATGTACTTTACCACTGAGGTATCGGCAAATTTTTAGTATTTAGGATACATTTATTTTCTTATTTCGATCTCCTTCAAAGCGCTCCCTGACAGGCACACTAGCGTCTGTTGACGCTACCTCATTTTGGAAAATTTTTGAATTGAGATCTAAAAATTACTTTGTTTAAATTCTTTGTCTTTTCGACTTAAAAATTGGTTTTATTCCTTCTTAAATAAATCATCATGAATAATAAAATTATTTAATTATGCTTTACGCATCCGAGTCAATCCCAATTATCGAGCAATGTGCCAGCTTTGCGTATACGTAACATCATACCCACCAAATTAAAAATATACCAATAAATATACCAATCAAATTACAAAATTTCATTGTAATTAAAAAAATGTTTCATAAAAACAGCCAAAATGGGTTAAATTCTTTATTTGGATTAAATTTTTCATACTAAAAAAATACTTTTTCTGACGTCATCAGTATAAATATATCACCTCAAATATAAAAACAATAATTGTTGAAAACACATCCAGTTTCCTTCCACAAAAACCCGTCCAACTAAAGATCTAAATTGCAATAAGCTACAGAATAAATAGGAAAATTTCAGTAATACAATCTAGGATTAGAACTGCAGAAATTGGACTAAATAAGGATCTCTCATATGTGACATATACTCTAAAATAAAGCAGTTTAAATAAATATTTACCAAGTACTATAATACATACTATATTTGTTTGTCGCTCTTTCGACTCTGTCTATATATAACACACCAACCCCAACCCTCGCCCATGGTATTATATAAAGCTTGTTTATATGCTCTTGCCACCATTTGCTGCTGATATAGCTGCTTACAGCATGCACGGTTTTTAATCGTTAATCATGGGGCACCAGCAGCCAGTTAAAGTCAAGTTGCAAGGATACGCTCGGAGGCAACGCAGCCAGTGGCGCTTGGCCAACAAGCGGTTCATGCCCATCAGCTCTACCTTTTGCCGCGGCTTAATCTTGGTCTGTTGGTCTGGGTCTGGGTCTGGAGCTGCTTTGCTTTCGATATTGTCCTGGAGCCTGGCAATGGCTTTTGCCTGGTGCATTAAAACTACCGTGCATCAAGTTCAACTGGCGAAAGTACAAAATAATCTTTTACTAATTTGTGTACTCGGAAGCAGTTTGCTCTGCTCGCTTTTCAATTGAGTTTGTTTTTTCTTTTTGCTTTTTTTTTGTGCCCGTTGTTTTTGTATTTTCGTGTTCGCCATTTTCTTTGCTATGCGCTTTTTTCACAACCCTTTTCAGTGACTTTTTTACTTATTTTTTTTTTTTTGTGTATTTTTTCGCTCCTTTCTGAGCGCCCTTTTTTGTGACGTTTGTTTTTTATGTAGCCCGTTTTTTATTTATTGTCTAGGTTTTTTTTTGTTTTGCCTTACTTGCGCTTTGGCGCGTTAGTTAGCTCCTTTTTGCAGGAGTTCTTCTGACTAGGGCATATTGCATACTAAAGGCGCCAAATTGGAATTTATATGCTCTTCTTTAACACTATGTATATTTATACGAATTCGAAGCAAAGAATTTATGTGCCTCAAAGCGAACTTGTTAGCCGAACTTGGCTTGAAACCAAAAGAAAAAATTTTATCTATAAATCGGTAGATTTTAGTATAACTTTAGATTTGTAAATAATAAACTCTCATTTCAATTCTAAGATAAAGTCCTGATTCTACTTGCTTCAGCCAATTTTTATATTTCGACTTTATTTGGAACCATAATTTGTTTTTTTCCCCGTAAGCTTTTCCAAAGAACAAAACTTTGAAGTTGATTTCTGCTTCATAAAAGTTTTTAAAATATTCTAAATTGTCCAAAACTTGACCAGTTAGAACTTTGGACAAATCCTTACCCATTAGCTTCAAAAACATTAACTTTTTTAAGATAGTTTGATATCTGCCCCATAAAAGCTTTTAAAATTCCCTAAATTGGCCAAAAACCAGTTAGAACTTTTCACATATCCTTCCATTAGCTGCAAAAACATAAACTTTTTAAGACAAACTTCATTTAACCAGTGCAGGCAATTAGACTCACGTGAGCCTTAAAAACCAAAAAGGGTAATACTTATTTAATACTTATGCTCAGGCATATGAAGACACATAATATAATTTTTATAAAAGATGATATTTTGCTCAGTCGGACATCGTTATAAAATATATTGCCATGTAGTATTCAGCTACTCTTTAAGGATAGGTGAGCATTAAAATAAGAAAGGGTCACCACCATGCCACCAAAAACTGTTTCTCTTGAAATCGTTTTTATCTGCAAATAAATGATGACGTAGATAATAACATTTTTTTAAAAGACGATATCTCCCTCAATCGGCTGTCGCACTAAAACCTTTTTGCTTGTAACCAGATACTCGTGATTAATATTTATATAGACTTATTATTTATAAAATGAAAAATATATAGGTATAATTGTAGTATTATATACAATTAATACTTAGCGTTATATGTTTTTGATAGTAAACATTTTTTTAGCAGAATTAGTTCACAAGCTTACCTGAAAAGAAAAAAAGGAAAAGGCATTAGTAACGAAAGATCTTTATTTTTGCAAATATAATGTTCAAATCTAAATAGGCTTTGAAGTCTCTTAAAATTTTCTTTCTTTTAAAACTAACGATTATCTAAGCGCATAAAAACCTTTATAATAATAATAATTTTCCCTGACTGACTATGTTGTCAGTCGACCCTGGGCGGAACATTGGAAATATCTATTAATAACTGTTCAAAGATACAAACTTTTAGCTAGAGCAAAAATAATTAATATCCTTAACTATAAGATATGCGTATGATTAATTCTAGAGATTCGACAAAATTTCGCAAAGTTCTCAAGGTTCTCTCATAACTTCAAAACCGCTTCCCCTAATTTGAAAATTAGGTATCGTTGAGAAAATCTTGATAATCCGCTGGTTGTTTATTTATTTTTATATTTCTAAAATATATGGCATATAGATTTTCTGTAGCTGAGTTTTGGTTTTTTGAACTTTTTCGAAAAAGTAGTTCCTTTCCATATGTAAAACAAATTATTGCCTCAAATGTGTTACGTAGATTACTCTGGAAATTAAGGAATTGGTTAAAATGCATTACCAATATTAAAGTGCTAATAAATTTAAACTTAAATGAAATCTTATGCTGAGAGTATAGGCTCTAAATGGGTATAAATTGTATATCTGCTAAAATTTTTATGATCGAAATAGTTCTAGATTTTTAAATTAAAATCTATAAATTAATATTCCACCCTAATTTAACTAATATTTATTCAAAACTATATTGTTCAATTGCCAAGAACTTAATAATAGTATAAAAAATGGTTTCAGTTTGCAAGTTTCTTGGGCTTCTCCAAAAACAATTTTTTTAGATGTTATTAAAAATTTTCAAAAAACAGTTAACAGTTTATATAAATAAATATATTTATGTGCATTAAAAACAAGTACATTTAAAGCTTTTAAGCTTTTCAAATTATTTCAAAGAAATATGTATTTTTATAATAATATATTTATAAATAGCAATAATAAAACAATTATAACAAAATTCATGCGATGCAAAATTCTGAGTTAAAATAAAAATTTTATTACAGTAGGCATTTTAACTTTATAAACTTTTATCAATTTAAGTAAGTAGGTTTAAAGACGAACGGACGCAGACGAATTTGGGATACCCTGTACGACCCCATTACAATTTAATCCGATATTTTGCATATAAGCTCCAAAACATAATTAATTCTCTTCTTACTAATGTAAGTCCAAATGATGATGGAAGCCGCAGCCTATGGCGTCTGACACGGTACTTAAAAAAACCAGCCATTAAAAGCGCTCCTATTCAAACCGCCAAAGGGCTCTGGTGTCGTTCTGACCGAGCCCGTGCTGAAGCTTTTGCACATCACCTGGAGGATCGTTTTACTCCCTTCAATCTGAACTCAGTTGCTGAGGTCGAGGAAACTTTGGAGGCATTATCTACACCGCTTCAACTGGACTTGCCAGTACGCCCAGTGCGATCTAACGAAATTGTAGATCAAATAAAAGCACTCAACCCCAAAAAAGCTCCAGGTCCTGATAAAATTGACGCCAGAGTAGCTAAGGCTCTTCCACTGGCGGGCATTCTGGCTCTAGTCAAGATATTCAATGCAATTATGCGTCCGGCATATTTCCCAAAGAAGTGGAAATGTGCTCAAATTGTTATGATTCTAAAGCCCTGCCAGCCTCTCATCTCCATTGCATCTTATCGCCCGATTAGTTTGCTACTTTTTGAGCAGAGTTTTGTCATTTTCCAGCGTGACGTCCCAAGTTCCAGCGCATCAATTCGGTTTTCGTCCGAAACATGGCACGCCTGAGCAAACTCACAGAGTGGTGCAACACATCTTAGACTCCTTCGAGAATCGTCGCTACTGCATGGCAGCATTTTTGGATGTCAAGCAGGCTTTTGACGAGAGTGTGGCACGAAGGGTTACTGCAAAAACTTAAATCTGCCCTTCCTGCTCCTCATTATAAAATCATAAAATCATTTCTTGACAATTGATCTTTCAAAGTTATGGTGAAAGGTGAACTCTCGGAACGACGGACCATTAAAGCTGGAGTGCCGCAAGGTAGCGTTCTATCTCCATTTTTATTCACCATTTTTACTATGGACATGCCGAGCTCGACGGGCAGTTCTGAGCTTATAACGGCAACGTATGCTGACGACACTGCCATTCTTTCGTCTTCCTCCAGCGTTCAAATGGCTGCTGATACCTTACAGAACCAACTGAACCAACTGGACATTATAGCAAATTGGGCGAAACGCTGGAACATCCAGCTTAATGGTGACAAATCTTCCAGCGTTTTATTCTCGTTAAGGAAAGACCCTAGTCCTACGCTTACTTTAAATGGAGAGATAATTCCAATGAAAACATCACACCCGTATCTCGGAATTCACCTCGACAAAAAATTGTGTTGGAGAGACCACATTAAAATAATAACAGCAAGATGTAGAACCAAACTTGGCAAAAATGGAGTGGCTACTTGGTAGAAATAGCAAGCTTTCTTTGGATAATAAAAGAATTCTATATAAGAGTTTAACTATGCCAACTTGGTCTTATGGCATTCAAATCTGGGGAACAGCTGCCAAGTCAAATATTAAAAAATCCAAATTTTACAAAACAAAACTTTGCGCAAAATTGCAGATGCCCCGTGGTATATCCGAAATCGAAACCTTCACAAGGATCTAGGCATTCCCTATGTGGGTGATGTATTGAATAAACTTAGCGACCGTTACGCTGATCGCATAAAGAACCATCCGAACTCGCTTGCATGTGCCCTGGACGGTCATAGACCAAGAAGACGCCTAAAACGCCTTCATCCAAACGACCTCAGAGGGCGTATCATATCATAGAGTCTTCTTGATTTTTTTTTTTTTTAAATATTGTACATATATACAGTAATCTAAATGATACCACACAAAAGGTTTCTTTAAGTGTATAGTGACTTACTTTTCATAAATGTTGGATTATAACCCATAAAATCAAGGGTTTATTTCCAATAATAAATATTCGAGAAAAAAAAATTGTCAAATTGGGTAATGATGTCTTTATAAACACACGAAAAAAAAAGACTATTTTTGCACTAAACACATAAAGTATGTTTAGCCGATCGGTCCTATTGGGGTTATATGATACACTCAACCGATTTTTATCAAATTTAGTACATTGCTTGGGAAGTAGATATAAAATGCTGAATGAAATAAATGTAAACTTATTAATATTTTATGAAAATTTAATTTCTCAAGTCCAAAGCTTTATTCCATTCAGAAAAGTGTATAAGAATTGATTACCTACATTTTTTATACAACTATCTTTTATAAAATATTATATTAAAAGCTTCAATAAATATTATGATTTTGACTCACTTCGATGATGACTAAATTGTAGCTAACAAATTCATATTCCTTTAAAATGTTCTACGTTAAAAATTTAATATTTTTTAACTAAATACAATACATAAAAAACAACAAAGTAGCATATCTTAAATTCGACCAGAGCTTAATTTTCTTCATTCTGGCCAGAGCTTTTCCTGCTGCAAGAGTCAACTTTAGTACAGTTAATAATTTTAGTGCGAGTTTTGTGCTTAATTTAATTTTACCAAGAAAGAGCGTGCACAAAGTAGCTAGAAATTAAAACTTTTATCTTGGCTTTTGTTATATTTTTGGTCTTTTGCTTTGTCTATTTTGCTTTCGTTTTAATCAAATTTTTGGCCTGCGCTTTGCAGGCAATTTGCTTGCAATTTTCGTTACTGGCCCAAACACAAACAAATTAAGGGTCAGATGAAATTGTTTTCAAGTGTGAGTATGTGTGTTTAGGCAGTAATTATGATTTTAATTAGTCATACGCACTGTGGGACCACTAAATAGTGCTTGGGCTGAAAGTCAACGCCCAGGCAAATGTAAAAGGTAATAAAAAGCAAATATAAACAACTCGACCCAGCTGTCACACACACATGCACACACGTACAAACAGGATGATATATACACACACATACGGACATGCACACATGCTTGAAGACATAAATAAACACTTGTGTATATAGTAGACCAACACACACATACTAACACACACGTTTGCTGCCTCTCTCTTGCAGCTAAGAACATCCAGAAAATAAGCTTGTCTTTTGCCTAACACAAATGTTATGATAGGTTTACACTTTTGTCACAATGTGGCATGTGACAAGCTGTGCCAAAATGTTGTTATTATAACCTGGCCGACTATAATGTACTCCTCCATATTAAAAAAGTATATGTAAGCCCGTAACTTGAACTCGCCTGACACAAATGTTATGCTAGGTTTACACTGTTGTGACACTGTGGCATTTGACAAGCTGTGCCGAAATTAAAAAGCTCGACCACAAAGTACTCTCTAAACTTCCCTCAAATGACAAAAAATATATTTTAAATCATATCTGAAACGTCTTTCAAGTTATTTGAGTGTGTTCACACTGCATACATTTTTGGCAGTGTAAACGCAGCATGAGTGTGTCTGTGTTTCAATGTTTGTCTATGTGTGGTTGTATGCATGCTTAAATTAGCAAAATTATGGCTACTTATGCGGTTAAGCGTTTTCTTCACAGACATTTATGCATGTCCCTGGTTACAGATCCCTTGTTCCTGCCTTCTATGGTCCTTGCCTACGTGTCCAATAGCAACCAACCTACGCCGCAGTCATTAAAATATTTTATGCGATTTACTAGACACAGTCCTTGTCTTGAAGCAGCCGCAACCACTCCTTACTCTGTTGTTGTTGTTGCCTACTACTTCTAGACCTTGTCCAAAAAAAAAAAAAAAATGCACATAAATAAATAAACACATTTAAATGCTTAAGTTAAGAAGCTTAGAGTCACACCTAGAGGTCAATTCGGGGCGCAACGTTTTGTTAGTGGAATCATTGCGGCAAGTGTGTGTTGGTGTACTCCTTTAAGGTGTGCCCATAAATTTGGCAATAAAGTTGCTTACAGCTTTAGTCCCTGCGCTACTAAATATTATTTAAGAGTATTTAAAATAAAAAAAAAAATATTGAATTTTTAATGGAAGTAGCTCACAGGCAATCCAAATATGCCATTACTCGACGAAAAGTTATACGGCATTATACCAATTTTTGTCTATTTTTTCCACTTTTGAAATCATTGCGAAATCTTAAAAATGCTTGAGATACATTTCAAAGCACTTTCTGAAATTCGTCTAAAAATACAGGGTGGTCCATCTAGTGTTTGGAATTTGAACTACCGATTATTTGACTTTTAACCCTTTAAAAATTTCATTCATATATTGGTAACTATTTAGTAAAAACATTGACATTTACGAAATGGTATACTGTACGCTTGAAGAAAGGTGGGAAATATTAAAAACTTATTTCCAAAGTGGTGAGTCTTGAGTTTGGCCGAAGATGGCGAATTTTATCGAAAAATCATCTTTTCGGACGAAGCTCATTTCCACCGCGGTGGTTATGTTAATAAGCAAAATTGTCACATCTGGGGCAAGCGTTTCACGAGAAGCCAATGCACCCACAACGAGTGACTGTTTGGTGCGGAATTTGGTCTGGCGGCGTCATCGGCGCATTTTTCTTCAAAAATGAAGAAGGAGCCGCCGAAACCATCAATGTCGTGGGCTAACGCACAAAGTTGACCGACTGGTTCTTCAAACAAATGGAAGATGAAGCTTTGGACGATATTTGGATTCAACAAGACGACGCCCCGTTCCACACAGCGAACGCCACAATCGATCTTCCTCCATTCCGGCTGAGTGAATTGGCCATTGGCGTTTGGACTATTATCTTTGGGGTGCTGTGAAAGATGTATGCTATGCCAACAATCCGCAAACAATAGATGAGCTGAAGGACGAGATTGGAGCCACTATTGCTAGGATAAGGCTCGAAACAATCGAAAATGTGCTCAAAAATTGGACCGATCGAGTGGCATACTGCCAAGCCAGCCGTGGTGGTAATTTGACCAAAATTATTTTTGAAAATAAATGTCATGAACCAACCTTTAAAATAAAACTTTGAACATTGAAAAATATTCAGCCGTTTTGTTTTTATAGCTAAATTAAATTCCAATTTTTATATGGACCACCCTGTATGTTGGCTCGCAGCTGGATTTCTTTGACACTCACAAAATTTAATTGTTTAAATTGAACATGGTTTTGGTTTTTTTGACAAATTGTTCCATAGTTGTTTTTATTTTTAGGCATTAAATTTTGATGCAACTTGGTTAGCTATTGTTGTTATTGTTGTTTCTTTTACTATTGGCACTGCTGTCTACTTCAATAAATTGCTTCAAAATGGATTTTAAAATGCCATTTATCCTGCATACACTCAACAGGACATACAGCTGCATACACACTCATACACCAATACTTTGCTATCAAACAATTGCTGCCATTTTGTTGTTATTTTTGTTATTTTTTTTTTGTGTGTTGTTATTGTTTGAGCTGAAATACGCCCATTCAACATTACACAATAAAATGTGCTAAATAAATTCCAATGGTATTATTTATATATTGTATATGCAACTGTCTATGCCTTTGTGTGTGTAGAAATATATGTATTGGTATCATCAACACACATGTCACATTTCTTTTTATCGTTGCGCATTTATTTGGGTGTGTGTGTATATATATGTATATGAATTTGTGTACATCCGTATGTATATATGTCCGTGTTTTATTTATTATTTACATATCCGTTTACGATTATTTATACAAATTATTCATACGCCACGTTGCGCCCTTTAACTCGTTACCCGTTTTTGTTTTTTTTTTTTGCTGATGTTGTTGCTGCTGTTTTGCGCGTCAAATATTGCTTTTAATTTTTATTTGCACATAAAATATACAAAACTTGAACGAAAAAAAAAATGGAAATTAGTCACGGCGTTGCTCGACGTCGGTATACTCTGCTTTTCGAAAAATATAAAATATTGGAACAAATTTTGCATAACCATATTGAGAATTCAGGAGTGTTGCCTATTGTTGAACAATTGGCCGCCATTTTGGTGAATGTCAACAGTTTATTACTGATTAGGCTCACATGAGTTTATATTCCAAATCTGGCGCACTGTGGCTTGATTGCATATAAAACAAAGTTTTAAAGTGTTTCACAAGTCAAAAATTGTCGAGTAGGTAGGTAGGTAGGTAGGTAAAGTGGCTGTCGTTTGGCGCACCTAGGCCTGTTGTAGGCCCATTGTGAAGCCACCGGGGCTATCCCTCTCCTCACTCCACGCTTTCCTCATTGAACCAACCTGTGGTCTTGATATAACTAACAATCTTTGTTAGTTTTATTTTTGCAACTTCTGTCATGTCGTCCAGAAAGCTTTGCCCAAGAGTATTTAGCCTTCTTCTACACAGAGCCATGCACTCGCTTAGAAGGTGTTCTACAGTCTCTTCTTCTTCAGCGTCTCTACAACTTCTGCAGTAATCGTGATAAGGCGCCCCCAATCTACTGGCGTGTCTTCCGATTAGGCAGTGCCCTGTTAGAACCCCAACTAGGTTTCTTTTGTCATTTCTGTTAAGTTTCAACACTCGGTTTGTGCGGCCCATGTTCCATTCTGGCCACGTCAATCTACTTGTTGCACAGGTTGAGGATTGAGTCCATAGGACATTAACGGATTTGATGGTATATCTATCTATTAGCAGCTTGCAAGTTGCTAATGGTATAGGTGTGTTTGCTTTATCTGGCAGGATTGGCATTGTTGTACCCAATCTAGCTTATTCATCTGCTTTGCAATTACCTTCTATGTCTCTATGACCCGGAACCCAGAGCAGATTTATAGTAAAATATTGTGCTAGTTTTATTAATACATCGATACATTCCTTCACTGTCTTCGAGGTGATCTTGGGAGATTTTAACGATTTAAGGGCCGCTTGGCTATCTGAGTAAATATTGATTTCTCTTGTGGTGAGAACACTTTTCTCTAAAAATAATAGGCTTTCTTTAATAGCCATGATTTCTGCTTGGAAGACGCTACAGTGATCCGGCAGTCGAAAGGAACTACTGGCTCTTATCTCGTCAGAGTGGAAGCCTCCACCTATCTGCTCGTTGAGCTTGGATCCATCTGTATATATGTTAATTCCTTTACTACTGTCTATTACCCCATTATCCCAATCTTCTCTCCATGGGAAAGTTGTGGTAAAGGATGTATTTATAGCTCTGTCGAGTTACAAAGGTCTGTGGTTTGTGGTATGAAGGGGAATTCACCCAATATCTTTGAATGCCCCTTTCTGTTAATGGCTAAGAGAGAGGATTCCCTTAATCTAAGTGCCGATATTGCAGCTAGATGTTTGCTGTATGCATCAATCGGTAATAGGTGCAGTATGACATTCAACGCTGCTGTAGGCGTAGTTTTTATTGCCCCACTTATACAGAGACTGGCTGCTCTTTGTATGCTTCCCATGCGTTTAACCATTTTCTTCCTCTCAAGTGTTGGCCACCAGACCAAGACACCATATGTCATGATTGGCCTTACCACTGCTGTGTATAGCCAGTGTACTATTTTAGGAGTTAAGCCCCATTTTGCTCCAACTATTCGTTTGCATGATAGAGTGCCGTTGCTGCTTTCTTCATTCTAACCTCTACTGTTAGTTTCCATGAAAGCTTCCTGTCTAATATTAGACCCAGGTAGCTTGCTTTTTCTCCCAACGTCAGTGTGGTGACACCAAAGGTTGGGGGATTTACCACTGGGACTCTGTGTTTCCTAGTGAACAAAATTATTTCTGTTTTGCCGGCATTTATACGAACACGCGAATACCAATTTGGTATTACCAAGAAATTTTGGTATATATAGCTGTGTATACGTACATTACTCAAACATGACCAGTAGTGAACATGAGCTTTTTGATAATACAAGATTTTGGATTTGACAAGCATTCTTCTTCCTGTTGCATTCCTTATACAAAACTTATATACCCGCTTCCCTACGCTTACAGGGTATTAAAAAATATTGCAAATAAAAAAAAAATCACATTGGAATTCAAATTGCGCTGCAAATGCATGGCTTAATAAAGAATTGTTTTGGCCAGTTAAGTGTACCACAGCTGTGTTTGACATTTGAGTCAAAGATATAATATCATAATTATGGTCTGTCGTTGTAATAAAGCTGTATACGATCAATAAGTTAATCTTATTATTACAATGTATAATTTTATCATTACGGTTTATTAAACACAATCAAATTAATTGTTGCAAAATCTTAAGCTTTTAAATTCTTTATTGGTTTTTTAAAAATAAAATAAAGTAACAAATTACACTGTCCAACAGTGATTTACAACTTTTCAAGTGACCTAGTGTACGTTGTAGGTCTTGACGAGTAGATCACGATAAATTGTTTCAAAATTGTCTAACACCCCCAAAATCGCAAGTTATTGCTTAAAAACCGTTTTTCGGGTACTGCGATCACTCCCACAATCACAACTTCGCCATTTTTCAACCGATTTTCGATTGCTTTACGCGTTTGGAAAGAAGAAGATTTAAGCTTTAAGATATATATACATTTGTTTATACTTCATACAAAGCAACTAAGAGATTTTTTAAAAGTTATCTAAGATTTACACTTTTTTTTTCGTTTTTCACACTTTGAAGTCATTTTTATATAAAATTTTGTTAAAAAACCTTTACTTTTTACATTTGATCTTGAAAAAAGTAAAGGTGTTTTTACAAAATGTTATATAAAAATGACTTCAAAGTATGAAAAAAGAAAAGAAAATTACATTAAATCAGAATAAATGAAAAAACAAATTTTCCAGCAGTAAAACGATTTTTTTCTTCACAATAAATAACATTCATGAAAAATAAAATATTTTTTAGAGCAAAACAAAATTAATTGTTGTGTAATAAATTCATTAGCAACATTTATAAATGTATCTGATTTTTTAAATTAAGTTCATAGTTTTATATTTAATTCAAATATAGCGATTGGGCACAGTGTAGCACAAACAATCTTGCCATTTTTGTTTTCCTTATAAAATTGGATGATTGTCATCAGACAGATTTTAAATAAATATAAAAATAATTATTATTTAAAAAAAAAAAAATCTTTTATTCAAAATGTACTTGTCAAAGAAAACTCATTGATAGCTAATTCCATAAATAATCTAAATATTGCAAATATTTTCTACAAACTCATTCTTTTCCTGATGCCATGAAAATCCTTTTGTTATCTTCGTTAGCATATATATTGCACAATTAAAGCCAGATACGTCTATACTATATATTATATATTCAATTTTTACTGCAGCATTTCAGCCAACTCGCCATAAGCCAATAAACCTCGATCTCTTGCTGTTGCTAACATTCCAATCAATGCATATTATCAAACAATTTGTGCATACAGCAGATAATAAATTCTTTAGCTGCAAGTTCTTATAGACACTCCTAACTCATGGTATCTGCCACATACCACAACATTCAACATTTATATTATTTGCCCAACTGTATATGGAGCCATTAAATTATGCGCCATATGTGCAGAAGTACTAGATGGGGGTTTTTTTTTATGTTTTTATTACTCCTGTTTCCTTTAGAAGCTAGGACTTTGCCTGAAAGCTTAACTATGCCTACTATGCACAATGATGTGCCACACCCATCTAAGGACACAAGCAAACACTCACACACACACACACATACTACTTAACCACTTTGCAACACGGCATTTCTGCACTCATTTGTACCCTTCACTACCGAATGCGAGTATAATCTCTTTGGGCGGTCACGGTGGCAATTGCCACCAACCGTAGCACTCTTCAGTGAGCTGCAGTCTTTTTATGAGTAAGGGACAGTTGGCCCTATTGCATTAGAATTTTGGCTCCAATCGTTTAGCAGCTAGCTAGGTGTCAATCGCCACTACGAGGGTCAATTACCACCACTACTCGTAATTTCAATGAAAAATTGTATATGAATGCGTAAATAGCGTTCAAGTCATACATTTTTTAAATATATGTTTCAACAATTATCTATGCATAATTCAATTGTTTATTTTCTGTTTAACATGCCAATATACTACAAAAATAACGAAAGGCCACTTCCATTTCAAACACCGGTTCGCGCAGGACATGATTTTAGATTTCAATGAAACTGAAATATGTTGTTCCTTGGTCCATTTCATTAGACACGAATTTTTTTTTAGCCGAAATCCATTTTTTCTCTGACTTTTCGCCATTTTGTTTTACAGGTAAATCTCGATATTTTACGTAATTTTTTTTTTAATGTGCATAACTTTGTCAAAAGTGGATGGATTTAAATGGTTAAACATTTGAAATGAATGAAAAAAATAGCGTACGTAAAGTCAGGCGCGGGCGACATTAGGATACCCTGTACCACTAGCTTGCAATAAAATCCGGTTTCTTCACAAAAAAACCAAAAACAGAAGAGTTTTTAACCCAAAATTTTTTTTGGACCGATCGTTCCTATGGGAGCTATATGATATAGTCAACCGATTTCAATAAAATTTGACACAGTGCTTAAATACCTTAAAAAAGATCTAAATGCCGAATTTAGTTCAAATATCTTTTCAAACAAACGAAACACATCGAATTTTGTATAAAAAACTTTTTTGGACCGATTGGTCCTATGGGAGCTATATGATCTAGTCCACCGATTCGGATTAAATTCAGTACAGTGCTTAGGTACTATAAAATACTCACGAATATCAAATTTGGTCCAAATATCTTAACAAGCTAATGAAACACAAAAAATTTTGTTAAAAAATCGATTTTTTTGAAGATTTTGAACCGATTTTGTTCAAATTTGGCAAATCGCTTAAGTGCTCTAAAAAATTTCAAAACGCTAAAAGTAATTGCGGATTTTTCATATAGTCGGCGTTTATAATTTTTTTAACAGCTTGTGACTATTTAATTGTATTTTTTCTTTTGACATTTATTAGCTGTCACTATTAGCTTGCTTTAGAAAAAAAGTGCGCGTAATTTTGTTTACATTTGTTTGTTTGGCGCCCTTTTTAATATGGAGTCCACAAAAGAGCATTTCCGTCATATTTTATATTATTATTTCCGTAAAGGAAAAAACGCAGAGATGGTTGCTAAAAAGTTACGTGATGTGAATGGTGATAAAGCCTTAAAAGAAAGACAGTGTCAAAATTGGTTTCGCAAATTCCGTTCTGGAGATTTTTCACTTAAACTTTCAGGTCGGCCAAATGAAGTTGATGATGACCAAATTAAAGCATTAATCGAATTGGATCGTCATGTAACTGAGCGTGAGATAGGATAGAAGTTAAATATACCAAAATCAACCGTTCATTATCACATAAAAAGTCTTGCACTGGTGAAAAAGCTTGATATTTGGGTACCACATGAATTGAAAGAAATTCATTTAACAAACCGAATCAACGCTTGTGATATGCATCTTAAACGCATTGAATTCGATCCGTTTTTAAAGCGAATCATAACTGGAGATGAAAAATGGATTGTTTACAATAACGTTAATCGAAAACGATCATGGTCCAAGCATGGTGAACCAGCTCAAACCACTTTAAAGGCTGATATCCACCAAAAGAAGGTTATGCTGTCTGTTTGGTGGGATTGGAAGGGTGTGGTATATTTTGAGCTGCTTCCAAGGAACCAAACGATTAATTCGGATGTTTACTGTCAACAACTGGACAAATTGAATGCAGCCATCAACGAGAAACGGCCAGAATTGAGCAATCGTAAAGGTGTCATATTCCATCAGGACAACGCCAGACCACACACATCTTTGATGACCCGGCAAAAACTGAGAGAGCTTGGCTGCTAAGTTTTGACGCATCCACCATATAGCCCTGACCTTGCACCATCAGACTACCATTTATTTCGATCTTTGCAGAACTCCTTAAATGGTAAAACTTTCGGCAATGATGAGGCTATAAAATCGCACTTGGTTCAGTTTTTGCAGATAAAGGCCAGAAGTTCTATGAGCGTGGAATATAAAATTTGCCGGGAAGATGGCAAAAGGTTATCAAACAAAATGGAAATTATATATTTGATTAAAGTTCATTCTAAGTTTTATTAAAAATGCATTTACTTTCTTTTAAAAAATCCGTAATTACTTTTTGGGCAACCCAATATAATAGTCTTAGAGAACTTGTAACGCTACAAAAGATACTAAAAAAATCATGTACCACGTACTAGACCGCAGTACTGCAGATACTTATATATATGTATATTAACACACATATGCAGCTTGCTTTAGTTCCTCGCACGTTTCACATCTTTCATTTCATGCATGGTGTAGAAAAAATTATTAAAAGTAAAAAAAAAACATATATATGTGTATGTGTGTGTAAAGGAAGCTGAGAGAACTTTGTTACTTTTGCATAATTTATTAAATATTAGCCCAGGCAGCCCAGCCCTTAACACATTTGCCAACCCTTCCGTGGCGCTGGAAAAGTAGCTACTACGACCACGTATTTTGCTCATTTGATGCAATGAAATTTTGGCTTTTTCGAGGCATTCATTTGGTTTTTTTGAGTTAGCATTTTTTTGCTGAACTCTTTTTAGAGTTTTATATTAAGTTTCCGTTTTATTTTATGGGTTGGCCTTCTGGCATTTTTGGTTTGTTTGCCATAATGGGGTTTATTTCCTTCTTTTCTTTTTATATCTTTATGGCGGTTAAGCGGCAAGCAAAATGATTATGCTAATGTTCATCTAACAAACACAAACACACTCAAAGGTGACCACACACAGATACAAACATAGACACACACACACACACATACATATACACATACACAAATAGCATCATATGCAATTGCAGATTTAATGAGCTTCTAGGGTTGCAAATTAAATTGCACTTAAAGCTTTAATGAGCTTTATTATGCAGAAACAATAGCAAACCGAATCTAATACACTGAGAAAAATTGCAATGTGCTGCTCTAAGCAATAAAGTTCTTGGCTCTAACTAAATTTTTGAATATTTTTTAGCCATTTTTTTGTTATCGATTAATTACAAAAAGAAAAACACTCTTTTAAAAGGTTTATCGTTACTAAAGTTATTTTTTGTGCCATTGACCAGCACTTAAAACATATACTAAAAATTTATTTGCAAGCAGGCTTTGCTTTTTAAGTCTTACAAGTATCTTACAGTATTGACACAATAAAATAAAATTGTGTTTCGTTTGGTTCATTGTGAGTCAAACAATATTTTACTCGTAAATAACGCCTAAAATTTCGGAGTACAAGTAAACATGGCTAATAATCCTGCCTCCGTTAGCGATATGCTAAAGATGGCTGATGATTTATTAAATGGTTATAAGACGATGATCAACCAAGTTAATGACATGTTGGTGGATGCAAAAGTAATAACTGAGCAATCACAGGACTGCTGTAAGATGCGCTGGAAGAATCGAAAGGCTTTCAGCACGAATACTCCTATTTTAGCAATTACAATGGGTGAGTCCAAGATACCCGAGGAAAATAAAACAGGTATGAAGAATATTAGAAAAAAAAATTATAAAAAAGTACGTATCGATAAAGTGGCTGAAGTTACAGGTACTGTTGTCCGTTATGTTGAGCCTGATGAGTTGAAGCAAAAGAATAAGCAAGAAGACGGCAAGTCTGACAATGGCCATGAAGATATAATTAAGCTGGTTATGGAGATGTACTCTTCTGGAGATGGCCACCAGGCTAAGGACGGTAAGTCTGACAATGGCAATGAAGATATACTTAAGCTGCTGGAGAAGTACTTCTCTGGAGATGGCCACCAGGCTAAGGCTATGATTAAGGGTCCACTTGGAGAGCAAGAAGACGGCAAGTCCGGCAATGGTGAAGAAGATAATCTTAAGCTGGCTATGGAGAAGCACTCCTCTGGAGATGGCCACCAGGCAAAGGCTATGAATAAGGGCCCACTTGGAGAGCTAGAAGACGGCAAGTCCGGCAATGGTGATGAAGATAACCTCAAGCTACCTGTGAAAAAGAACTCTGGAGATGGCCACCAGGCTAAGGCTAAGGCTAAGAAGAAGCGTCTACTTGTGGAGCAAGAAGACGGCAAGTCCGGCAATGGTGATGAAGATAACCTCAAGCTACCTGTGAAAAAGAACTCTGGAGTTGGCCACCAGGCTAAGGCTAAGAAAAAACGTCCCCTTGAAGAGCTAGAAGACGGCAAGTCCGGCAATGGTGATGAAGATAACCTTAAGCTGGCTATGGAGAAGCACTCCTCTGGAGATGGCCACCAGGCTAAGGCTATGAATAAGGGTTCACTTGGAGAGCTAGAAGACGGCAAGTCCGGCAATGGTGATGAAGATAACCTCAAGCTACCTGTGAAAAAGAACTCTGGAGATGGCCACCAGGCTAAGGCTAAGGCTAAGAAGAAGCGTCCACGTGGGGAGCAAGAAGACGGCAAGTCCGGCAATGGCGAAGAAGATAACCTTAAGCTGGCTATGGAGAAGTTCTCATCTGAAGATGGCCAACAGGCTAAGGCTAAGCAAGATTAAAATATAATGTTTCTTTGAACCTAGAGTGCGCCATATGCTTCGTTTGTTAGATGGATAAGCAACTCTTTTGGGTTCATAATTAGTTTCATAAGCAAGTTACACTATAATACACTTTTTATTCCAAAAAATTATGCTCATATTACAAAACGGGACAACATAACGAATGGCAACTGCATTTAAAATAAACAACAACCCATAAAACTTTGCATTTATATATACTGTAACCATGCATGGCTAGGTAAGGTTGTGTAGGCAGCTCAGATAGTGACTGAGATCACCAAGTGACCATAAGGTCCATTGTGTTGCTTAATTAAATGAAAGGGTTTGAAGATTGGATTGTGGAGGGAGATCAAAAACTGTAGGACTTCCCTAATCGCCTGTCTCATGTTGCAGAGCCATTTTGAGTATTCGACGGATGCAGCCAGATCCGCTATGGACACATAGTTTAGACTACCCAAATCCTTAAAGAATGGTTTACTCAGAAACTGGGTTCTTCCAAGAAGCGCCATGCAGTCGCATAGCAGGTGTTGAATGCTATCTATCTCTTCCTCATCTCCGCAGCTGCAGCTGAAAACTTGATGGGCAACGTGCAACCTCTCAGCCATATTGCCTAAGGTGCAGTGCTGCGCTACCTTACACCATCCTATTCCTGTTTTAATGGGAGCGCAGGAGTTCAGATATTCGCTTTGCATCAAATCTCGGCCGGAGTGCTCGGGAGATGCGACAACCGGACATTAAATCGCATTCTCTTTCCGTCAGAGCTCTAGCCGTCTCCCGGATTTGCGATACGACGTCCTGTGATACCCTTTTTATGTCCGTAGCCGCAAAGACAAGTGCTGCTAGCGCTGAGTCATTCCTGGCGCACTCGTCTACCGCCTCGTTACCAGGGACACCTGAGTGACCCGAAACGCATCAGCGTGTTACGGATGGATACGACTGAGCGCTAGCGTCGTATTGCGGAACAGTTTACTCTTTACGGTACGCGATGACAGAGCTTGAATTGTAGCCTGATTATCCACAAGAAGTACAAAGATCCTTGGACTTCCGTACAACGTGCCAATAAGCCTAGCCGCTTGCCAGACTGCGTATATCTCCGTTAGATAGAGGCGGAATGGAAGCTTCGTCAGAGAAGATGCCTGCTTCTATGCCCTCATCCATCTTCAAACCATCAGTATAGATAGTCAGCTCGTTCCCTTTTAAGGGGATCCTTGCATCCAATCTTTCCTCATAAGTAACCACATAACACATAACCACATATTACGACATATATGTAAAAGGTAGCAGGAATTGTGGCAGACCATGAGTTTCTTTTGCAAAATTATTGACATCCACTCGAATATCGATATGTCTTGTCTATCGATTTAAGTTTCTAGATTTCGATTAATAAGGAAAAAGTGGACAGGGCTACCTATATGAATTTTGAGCCATTAAATCCGAATTCGGGGGTCAAAAAACCTCAACACGGAAGGGTTCTTAAATAACTCGACACTCCAATGTCTTGGCAATAAGTTGCAGCAATGTTCTTAATGCCTACCTTAATAAGTATATAACTACTTCACCTTTGTTAATTAAGGATTTCGGGATTTATTACGTTCACAATGTCTAATTGAAATAACAATAATTTCGACCACTTTTAGCCCAGATAAAAGAATCCCTTTAATTCTTCCCTGCTCTTCGTGCTATTTTTTACTATGCGCAAGCATTTTTGACTATTGTGATATATTTCTTAATAATTAGTTATCCTTTTTTAATTTTAAGTAATTGCTTTAGTATTAATTGCCAACTCTTGAAACTTTTGCAGCGACGTTATATACCTAGTGGAACTCGTAGAGCAAATAACTCTTTATACTCATATAACTATTTTCCTTGAAAAGTAAAAGGATTTAACCTAATGGTGCCCAAAAAGCACACACTTCCATTGTTGGTATTAAATATTGTTACCTTAATTTGCTTATATTCCTAAGACTAAACTAGTAAATGAACTAACATGGACCCAATTTCTTTAAAACTTGATTGATGATGCATCAATTTTAGAAATAGTTACAACCATATAAACCTTATGTGCATATCAATGCAAACCTTAATTATCTTAAGATATAAATTTTCCAAATAAACATTTTGCTAAAATTGTAAATTCACATATGCAAACTATTTGAAGCAGTATATGTCATTTAGTTTGTTGTTCTTAATTTATTATAAATGATTGATTCATCTAAGACATGAACATAAAATATTTCTGTATATAAGCCCTAACAATTTTTGTCAGTGTATCAACATTTACATTAGTTGCATGCTTCGCTTTGGTTGCTTAATTTATTTGTTTGTTTGTTTTATTAAATTCACAGTTTATTTTATTCGCTTCCGCAACTTGCAATGATTCGCCCCTTTTTGTGTCATGGGGCGTATGCGTGATGTCTGCAGCTATTTTTGTCTGCTACATTCTCCCGATCCCCCACTCTCCTTCTCTGCCGCTCTCTCTCGCTATCGCTCTTCCTCTTTCTTTTTCACTATCGCACATTTTCTAGCCACACTTTTCGCTTTCATAATTCAAGCATGCAAGTAACTTCCTCATTGGATGCTTAAGCCGCAGTTGCAACAATAACAAGAAAATGGCTGCCACTGCCTTGCGGCTTTGACTGTCGTTAGCAGCGTCGCGTCTTAGTTGACGTCAGCTTCGACGTCTGCTCCAGCTCCAGCAGCGTCTACTTATGCAAATGTCAAAAATGCTTTGCAGTGCAATGACAGCGTGGCACACGTTGCACGTTGCTAGCTGCACGCGCACAGACACAAGGCAATGAGCAAGATGGCGTCCACCACCAAGACAACGGCAACGACAATGGCATGACAATGAGAAACATTGCGTCACAGTGTGTGTGTGTGTGTGTATCTATGTGTTTGCCCTTCGCAGCATATTGAATGAAGTTTACCATAAAAAAGGTATTAATATCGAATATGATCAACATGGCAATGAATACCTCAAAGGCGGCAGACACTTAGACTCATTTTACTCTATTTACTTAAAGACAGTCAAAAAACCACACACACACAAACACTTACAGTACATAGGTATATATACATAAAGTGCTCGTATAAGACTGAAAACTTGTTCTAACAGATGCATAGCTTATGTAGTATGTAAAAAAGGCATAAGTAACTTATGTATAAGCAGAAAATCCTATTAGAAAGTATTTTAAGCTTTTTCCCATGATGTTTGTGCGTCATTTATAACTATTTTTATGCTGTATAAAGTTTAAGGATAAAGTTTTTAATTGAATCTGGGACATATATGGAGAGTTAAAGCCATGAACAAATTTGGCCATTAGGCAAGTGTTTCAGCTGCAATCGTGGCAGGGCCCAAAATTGTCAAGTTAATAAAAAGCAAGAAATTTTCGAATACATTTAAATCAGCCTTCCATAACCGTATGCAGATCTTTTGAGCCGAATTTGGATAGTAGGCTTTTTCTGCTGCTATCCTTGACTCCCAGAGCACAAGTTGAAAAATTGTAAGTTGTTAAGCTAGCCGAGCTACTTGAAAGATATTAATATCCTCGAAACAATTTGATTTACCAAGTATATAAATCTGAATCTGAAGTATTATGTAAAACTTAATTGGAATGCCTTCCTTTCTAGGCTGCTGAGTTAAGTCTTGGAGCAGAAAACTGGCTTAATACACTCCCAACATTTTTTCAAATATCAAATAATTTTATTACATTTAGAAAAAAGTGCATATAGTACAGCGAATAAATTTTATGTACCTTAACTTCATCCATAAGGCCAGATAACTACAAATCCCTTAAGTACTTTAATAAATATTTTAACCACTTCCAAATTGTTACATTGAATTTAAATTAAAAATGTTTAAACAAAAAGCTCCTACGCGCAAAGCTCACATATGCGCAACTAACAAAAATGTAATAAAACAGCCTTTAAAACGAAACTTGGCTAAGATACCAAACCGTCTAAAGGTTTCAGTCCATAGAGATTGACAACGAAACATTTGCACGCCAGCAATAATTCCAAACTGAAGCTGCTCCTTGGTACTAAAACCGCGCACATGGCGTATGAGTTATGTTTGCAGCTTCGATAGTTATTACGTATACGTAGTACGTGAGTGTCGTAATGCCAACAAACTGCCATAAAACATTTTATGTATGATAATGGGACGCGTTAGGGAATTTCGACAATTAGTAGTTTTTAAGTAGTTGGCAAAAGTTTGACTTCCCATTGCCGTCTTGGCAGCACTTAACTCTATAATAGCCATATTAAGAAGCAACTGAAAAGAGCATATTATATTCGTTAAATTCAAATTGGCCAACTTGTATGACATTCTAACAGCTGCTTAGACATCATTTTACTTTCAATGTCTAGAGGCACATGACATTTTTTATTACATACTCTGCACCAAAAGAGTATGGGAAATATGAGATAAATGGGATGCAAAATTGGAAAATCTTTAGCTATTAGCAGCTAATTAAGAAGCAACATGTTTCTGAATGATAGTGCTAGTTGAGTATGGTAAAAACTTTAAGGCCTTTGGCGTTCTGAGGCAGAACTTGATAGCAGTTTTTAGTGATTTACTTGGGTAACACTTTGTTTTTAATTTTGGTCAGTATTTATAGATCAAATATGGTCCGAAAAAAAGGGAAATTAAAAATCAAGATTTTTAATAATAATAATAATAATTAATATGTTATTTTTTGGTAAAAATCCTGCAAAATTTTCCAAAAATTTATTTGTATTTAGGCAACACTTTTATTTTCCAATTTGGGTCACACACAGTGTTCATAGTCCAAAAATGGTCGGGATAATATTGAAATTAAGTAAAATTTTTGGATAATTTTATTTAATAATTATTTACTTGTACAATTTTAAAACTTTTTTGTTTTGTTAAAATCTTGCAAAATTTTCTAAAAAATTATTTGTATTTAGGTAACACTTTTTCAATATTGGTCACGCCTATACAATCTTCATAAAATCTTGCTTTTTTTTTGTTTGGGTGATAATCTTGCAAAATTTTCTAAAAATTTTGAATAGCTAACCTAAAAGTTATTAATTAATATTATCAGAAAAAAATGATTTGGCTGACGATTATCGAATCAGCCGGTTCCTCCAGAGCATGCAAGTTCTTCATTTAGTTTATTATATTGGCTTCATTATCTCAATAAGATTTTTGTGGAACTCTTCTTTAGTTTCGAAATTAGCCCTAATTCATGTGGCTCTTAAAATAAGAGACCGTAATTCTTATAATATTAAAATATATCATTAAATAATTATTATTTTTTAATTTGTTTGATTCAAAGTGAAAATAAGCTCTTGCAAGTCCTTGAAGGATTATTACATTTTAGATTTTAAACATTTTTTGAACCAACAGCAACCAACAATGTATGAACACTTCAATACCCTTTCAAGGATGCCTCACCATGCCCTTGAACGATCAATGCTTAATATTGATCCTTCAACGTCATGCACGGTATGGAAATTAATATTTTATTTCTTTAGTTAGTCCACGATCAAAACCATGATAAACAAATGGGCCACAGGAGAGCATAGGAGATACTAGTTCTGCCTTTCGGGGCTTCGTCAACAAAAGTGCTTGTCAAACATCTGGATGTGATCAATACAAAAGGTCTTGGCAGAGCGGACCTAAAGCTCCTGGTAGCTTACCTATCTGGCCACCACACTGTTAGATACCATCTACAGAAAATTGGCCTATCGGACTCTTCAGAGTGCAGGCTCTGTTTAGAAGACGATGAAACCACCAGACTATTCTCTGTGACTGCCCAGCGTTGGCATGGGACAGAGCCTGTCACATGGGAAAGGAACGGATTAGTCCCTTCCAACTCAGATCAACACCAACAAAAGACCTACTGCTATTCATGAGGAAAGCGGAAAGTCTTTTGTTTTAACCTTATGGTATGGTCTTGAAGCGTGCAACAAATAAATGCTCCAACCATTATTTTGCGCGCCTTGGTTCATTTCATTCAATTCAATTTTTATTTAAATTTTTTTAAAATAACGCCATAATTTTTTTTATTTGTGATTTATATAGTTAAAATTGCAGAGTAACTCAAATTTACAATTTTTTAAATAAAAGTTGGGCAATAATTTAAATTTGTATTATAATAATTGAAAAATGAGAGTCCTCTCGCCATTTATATTGCTATTCCATTATGCATGATTTTTATATTTATATGAAACAATAATAGCTCTAATTTAATTTTTTAATATAAATTAAAAATAAAAATGTATGCTTTTTTCTTAAGGTCCTTAAAAAAAATATATATTACAGCATGGACTTTTAGGTAAACCACTTTTTTCGTTTTGATTTTTGTTATCACCATAACTCTTAAAAGCAGTCCTTGCTTAATTCTCGACTTTTACATTTTATTCTATTCAGAACTTGGAAACTTACACATCCCCAATTCTAATTTAAAGTTTTTATCTAGAAACTACTAAGAATGGGTCATATGAGGCTATAAATTTTATCCATCTCCGCTTGTGGATAGCTTTTGGGTCAAAGAGGGGAACAACTACTTGGAAATAAAAAAAATAGTTTAACTCTGAAGGAACAAACAGCGTTTTCCCAGAATAACTAAAGCAGAACTTTGATTTTACTTTAAGTAATTTATTCCTAAAGAATATTTTTAGCGATTTGTTGATCTCGAACTACTTTTACGAATAGATACTTTAAATTGACACTAACCAACCTTACCAAACTTTATTTAGAAGCCCATAAAAGCGGTAGTTAGTTCGGAAAACCAAAAAGTGCACAATAAAGTCGGGTTGTTCCTGCTACATTCTACATAGTTAATTTCTAGGAACCAACACCAAATTCTCCAGACTATGTAACTAAAGCAAAATTTTGGTCATACTTTAAGCAATTTAGTTCAAAGCGTGGAAATAGATAGGTAAAATTGACATACACATTCCTTTCGAAACCATATTTCAAGACGCATAAAAAGCGGTAGTAATTTCTAAAAACCAGAAAGTGTAAGTGCGGTTGTTCCTGGTACATTAAAGTTCATTTGTGAAAGAACAAACAGCTTTACTCCAGAACAACTAAAGCAGAATTTTAATTTCACTTTAATAAATAGATTTTGAAACTAGTTCAAAGCATATTTCTAGCGATTTTTTATCTTTTTTCACTATTTAAACTCGAACTACTTTTGGGAATAGATAATTAAAATTGACACTAGCCAACCTTTTCAAACTTTATTTCAAAGCGCATCAAAATCGTTAGTAATTTATGAAAACCAGAGAGTGTACAAAAAAGTCGGGTTGTACCGAACGTAACCGCACCACTTGTTTCTTTCTAATTTTCTACTTATTTCATTTTGTTTATTTCTATATGAGAGACATGCGAGAGCAAGTCTCTTCATTTTTTTTTTTATACTTACACAGATACACATACACACATACACACTTAAGCACACACATGAGCGTAGCTCTTAAGAGCTCCCCACAACATCTTGAGACATTTTTTAAGCGACCGCCAAGAATTTTTTTTTTAAATTTTGTTTTTTTTTTTGCTACAAACTTATAGGTTAAAAAAGAACACTGTTTATATATATTTTTCTCTTTCACTCATGTGGCTGTCTCTGTCGGTTGCTCTACACTTTGTGCTTGTCAGGACTGTCACTAAACTGATACGTTGCAAATCTTTTAACAGTCTTTGCTGCAAGCTTGGCAGCAATGTCTTTGAATTAGTTTTAATGCATGCCACATTTTAGACTGTCAGGACTCTTCTTCAAGTAAACAACAAACAGTACAGCTGCACCAGAGCTCCTTAAGGCCCCTCAAAGCCCCATCAAGCTAGCTAGTTTTTGGCATTGTTTTCCTTGCAAATCTTTAAATTGATTTCTATTTGTTGCAGCATTAAGTTTGAGTATTTAAAAGTGTGAGTTTGTAGAGCATTGCCTAGTCGTCTAATCCATAGCTGCAGTTTTAGAACTTTGCAGCTGCTCAAAATCGATAGACATGGAAACAACTTTGACTTTGACAAATTTCTTTTGCCAAACTTACTGAATGAGCTGCCATGTCTGAAAAGCTGTGTGTAAGTATGTGTGAGTATCTGTGTGTGTATGCGATTTTGAACTGGCTTAAATTTTCATGACAAAGCAATGCAAAATGAAGCAAATCAATGTAACTGATGCCGCTGCTGCTGCTTCATTTCCTTTAGCTATTTCTCTTTTTAACAAAACTCTGACTTTATTTTTCGCATCTGACTTTAAATAAAACGAATATTCGTGCTTAGGAAAAGTCATTGGGAAAAGCCACAAAATCTATGTAGTCTAGCATGTGCTGGCATGTACTTTGTATACATATATATTTATATACTAGATTAGCTGAGTCAGCTGCAAACAAATCCTGCAAAATCAAATCAATGCCAAAAACTAATTCAGCGTGCTAAATAGACAAACAATTCAATTTGTTGGAACAAGCTATATATATGTGCTCAGGTATATGTAAATGCTTAAGCGTGTGTGTGTTTGTGTTATATATAGGGTGATTGCTGAGTACTTATGTGCTTAGTAAGAACATTTGAATTTAAGCAAATTGCTTTAATGAGTTGTCTTAATATCAAATTTGATTCCTTTAAGTTTTAACTTCTTGTTTCAGCCCAAAAGCATAGAGATAATTAAGGTATTCACGCTTTATGTTGCGTGAATACCTTCTGTTAAGTTTATGAGTGGAGTTGTTGAGTTTTCGTCTTCTTTCCAGAGACAAGTTAAAAAACTTGAGTTAAAAATTACGATATAGAGCGTAAAATCTATATTAATTGGAGCTGTTGCTAAAGGAGCTATGTACTAGGTCGATTTTTATTATTTTATTGCTGCAAAAATGAAATAATTGTAGAATTTATCACATTTGAGTTTGTTTACATTGAAGCAAATATACCTAAAAATTCAAAATTTTGAATAAAAAATGAGATAGAGCGCAAAATCTATATTAATTGAAGTTGTAACTTAAACGACTTTGAATGAATTCGGCTTTATGGTTCGTCCGCTAAAAAAATGCATTGAAGAGAAACAAATTTTCTTTTAACACAGAGGCAATGGGGGTTACGCACAAATTGGTAAAGTTTTAGACAAATATCATGAGGACATAAATGCAACTTCTCCATCATGGCGACTACTTTCACATCCCGAAGTCAATTGACTGGCGCCACGTTCTGGCTCAGTTCCTTTGACGAACTCCAGTATTTTCCAATTCGAATCTATTTTTTCTCTTTTAATTCCATAAATTCCAACAACTAGTAAGTATGTCAAATTTGCACTAAAATAGCACAAAATTTGTTTACTAACTTTATACAATTTAATTATTTTAAGTTTGTCGCCACAATTTTCTCATTATGCAACACTTTCTTAAAAACTCAACAGCGAAAGAGTAGACTTAGGTATGTCTTGAGGATAATTTGATTGAGAATTGAAGCACAGCTTGGCATATTACCACAAATTTTTTTTTGCAAAAGTCCTCAACTGCTTAACTCAACACAAAGCGTGAATACCTCAAATAATAATAAAAAAAAATAATTTTATTAAAAACCAAGTTAATCCATTTTATTCGCTGACTGATTCTGTAAAAATCTGCTGCTAGAAAGCCAATTTGCTATTACTTAAAGCCTTTTTTTGTGTGTGCGTCACCAAAAAGCACACCCTATATATCTGTTTAACTGTTTTAAGGTGCACAGCTGCAGTTAGTTCAGTTAGTTGATGCCAAATGCAACGGCAGCTCAATTTGTTTTGATTTGGCAGAATAGCTACTTGGCAGCCATTTTATATTTAGCTTTAACTTGTAGCACACACACACACACACGCAAAACACTTTTGTTGTGGCAGTTTATTGCATGTTACGCACGTAGAGTTTAAGCTGCAAGTTGAGCATATGCTGCTGCTGCTGCTGCTGCTGATGATGTAGTCCCCTCTACACTACGCCCCTGCCACCCTTTGGGCTATGCCTGCTGCTGCTGCTGCGCCTTTTGCCAGCCACACATTTTAAGTGGCTACAATAACAGGATAGTTTGATTTATGAGCAAAATCTTCAACAGCAGCTAAAGGGGCAATCAAATATACGCTTACACACACATATACACACGCTGAAGTGTACACACACACATATACATATATACACGCACATGTGAAGGGCAAAACTAAACCACAGTCTGCCTGGGGTGCAGCAAACCAACTCTACGACTCTCCTTTGACGGGACGGGATTCTCTGCCTGCCACATCTGCGTTCGACGGCTGCACTTAGCTGCTACCATTTATAGTCAACTCGCCTCAGCTTGTCTCAGCTTACCCGCCGCAACTGCTGCTATTGCCCTTAGCCCTGGCCCTGCCACTGCCTCTGCCCAGTGCCTGTTAATGCTGGTGTGAATGTGTTTCGTTTGGCTGGCCTGCAGCCCGCCCCCCCGGGCACACCGCTCTACTGCTGCTGCGCTGCACACTTGAACGCCCGCAACATGTTAGCGCGCGTACAATGTCGACATGCGTGTGACAGGATAATAAAGGATGCCTTTGTCGCAACACCAGAGCGACAAAGAGATACTGAGCGAGCGGGAGAGAGAGAGAGAGCGCGAAAGAGCAGCAGCGACAAGCAGCCAGCTAGTCAAGCACGCTATACGCTGTCACTTATATACTCCAAAGCTTACCCAGCTGACCAAAAATCCAAGCTCCAAGCGAGCCTTTCGTAATTTATACACAAAAAGAGAGCTAACAACGAGGAAATTATATTAGCGGTGTCGGTCAGCAATGCAAAAATGCAGAAGTGCCTAAGAAAAACTTTTAACAAAATTTGCTGCATTTCTGCCCGAGTCAGACACTTGATTATAATAAGTAGGGCACTTCTGCCCAGAAAAATGTCTGGAATAAGTATCTATAAGGATCTACCTAGCTATTATATAGGGGAAAGACTTGTAAGTTGCTATACCATAGCCATTTTGGCTATATCTCGACATTGAATACACAATTAATTATAGAAACATAAGAATTTTACAGACGATATTTCAAAGTGCTTAAAAACGCAACCAAAAAAAAAAAAGCTTGTAAGTTGTCATACATGCAACAATCGCTAAAAATTTGAGATAACTGATATAAAAATTAATGAATGAAAAGAAATGTTTGACAACTAAAATTTTTAAGGTAATTTTTAAATGCATAGAAACAAATTTGTGTGTCCAAAAATTATTTTTGATTATAAAAGTTTAAGGAATTTCAGTTGCAGTATATTCAAGAGCTGTTGAATGACGTCAACGTCGACCCAGATTTACTCAAAAAGGTCATAACTGGGGACGAATCATGGGTATATGGTTATGATATCGAAACCAAAGCCCAATCGTTCCAATGGAAGCGGCCAGAAGAGCCAAGACCGAAAAAAAAAACGCCGAGCACGCAAAACACTTATAACCTATACGCCCCTCACAACCAAACAAAAAATGGCATTCACTTGAAATTTGGTACAGATGTTCGGAAAGAGTGTACCAACACAACAAAACAAAAAAAATCGATAATCGGAAATACGTTGCCCTCGAAATTTGAAAAGTCGCCTTACTTTTTGAACACCCCTCGTATATTTTTCTTGATTTTTATTTTGATTTGATCACTTTTTAAGCAATATCAAATGTTTTTTATTTTCAGATTTCTTTTAAAAAAAATTTTTATTTTTTGAATGTGTTTGCATCAAAAACACATTAAAATTGTGTACGGCGTATTTGCATAAAATCGACCAGGGCTGGCAGCTTACAAGCCTTTTCCCTACTGCATTTATATAATGAAAATCAATGATATTATACAAAATCGCCTTTTTCTTTTATTAATTAGTGTTAAAGTCTCTTCGGTAATCTAACAAAAATTTAATCTTTAAGCTTTATGCTGTAAAATTATATTTTTCTCACAAAAATTGTCTTATCAAAATAAACAGCTCAGCTGGCAGCTCACGTTGTGAGTCTGGCACATTTGCATTGTCGTGCACTTTTGCATTTTTACAAAAAGGTAAGGAAAATAAAGGAAAATATAAAAATGGTAATAATACAATAAAAGAAGGCACATAAAAAACGTCTATTGGAAAAAAATACTGACTGGATGAAACTTTTAGGGATCGCTTATGATCTTGTTTTAAGTCTAAGATCGAGTTTTTGTATTTGTGGTTAGGAGCATTTGCAGCTGCACCTGACAAAAAATGTTTAGACAGTTTTTGCATGGTATCTTTATTTTCTATAAAACTTAAAGTCATGGTCAAAAGATGGATATTGTTCAAAATGAAGTTATTTATGAAACAAGATTTAAATCAAGGTTGGTTAATACGTTCAAGAACAATACCTGTTAAAGGTAAAAGTAAGAAATGGTGGTTGGTGTTTTTGATAATTTGTAAATATCTCAAAAGAGGTAGAATTTTTTTAGAAATTTTATCAATATATTGTAGTAAGTTAAAGCAATTCGCATTATGTACAAAATGAGTACTCCATCTTTTTTGTACGATGATTAGTTATCCCACAAGTAATAAGCGCATAATAAAAATAAATATAACCAGTTTTCTTTATAGATAATACTTAAATTTCATAACGAATTTTGTGTTGTTTCTGAAATGTTAAATACCTTTTGGCAAATGGCTGTATTTCATACGTTTAAAAAAAAAATATTTTGGGATGTATCTTTTTTACAACTTTTAAAGAATTAATACTACTTCATAACAATAATAATAATTTTATAATAACAGAAAGATGTTCATGGCGAATCCAGGTATATTTAATTTATAAAAACTATATAGCAACTCGACTATATGAACTCATTGTAAAGCCAGATCGAATCACTAAATTTAGTTTAAAGTCCTTTGTTTAAGTATTTTTTTTAATGCCATCCCCAACCATCCCTTATTTTATAACAAACTTTTCAATATCTGAACTTAAAACTTGCTTTAGATTTTTATACCCTGTACCGTATGGTACCAAGGGTATATTAAGTTTGTGCAAGCCGAAAATGTATGTAACATATAGAAGGAGACGTCGGAGACACCCCAAAGGGTGAATAGAGAAGTCGATATACCCATGTCCGTCTGTCCGTCTGTCCGTCTGTCCGTGTGAACGCCTAGATCTCAGAGATGGTAAGAGCTAGAGTTACCAAACTTTCACATTAGATCCCATATTATTCCATAGGAGGCAAGTTTATTTTATTTTTTTGATATCGGGGATAAATTATATAGCTCCCATGGGGGTGTTTGAGACGAACTCGACAAAAAAAAGCGTTTTAGATGAATAATTCATTTGTTTATGAAGATATCGTAACCAAATTTGGTATTCGAAAGTTTTTTATAGTTCCCAATCACTGTACCATTTGATCAAAATCGGTTGACTATATCATATAGCTCCCATAGGACCGATCGGCCAAAATAACTTTTTTAAAGAAAATTCGCTATATTTCGTTTTTTAATAAAGATATCGTAACCAGATTTGGCGTTTGGAAATTTTTTAGACCACTTAAGCAATATGCCAAATTTGAACAAAATCGGGTGACTATATCATATAGCTCCCATAGGTTCGATTTTTCAAAAAATCGATTTTTTAACAAAATTTGTTGTGTTTCGTTTGCTTGTTAAGATATTGGGACCAAATTTGACTTTCGTGAGTATTTTATAGTTCCTAAGCACTGTACTAAATTTAATCCAAACCGTTTGACTAGATCATATAGATCCCATAGGACCAATCGGTCCAAAAACACGTTTTTTATACAAAATTCGATGTGTTTTGTTTGTTTGTAAAGATATTTGAAATAAATTTGGCATTCAGATCTTTTTTAAGGTATTTAAGCACTGTGTCAAATTTTATTGAAATCGGTTGACTATATCATATAGCTCCCATAGGAACGATCGGTCAAAAAAAAATGTTTGCTTAAAAATTCTTCTGTTTTTGGTTTTTTGTGAAGAAACCGGACTTTATTACAAGCTAGTGGTACAGGGTATCCTAAAGTCGTCCGCGCCCGACTTTACGTCCGCCATTTTTTAAATAATCTTTTGTCTATTGAAATACAGGGAACTAATAGTTTTGGTATTTAATTATACGATCACATAATTCTACATTTATCAATTGTAAATCGCTATAAAAGGTGTTTCTTTTTTAGAGTTATAAATAAAGTAAAGAAATATATCAGCTGTTGGTGAGTGATGCCAACTCAGAGTTGGGAACCTCTAAAAGAAATACGCTTTATATTGCAAAAAAGCAATTTAAACTTGAATATTAAAGTAACAAATATTAAGAAAAATATATATTAATTTCTGAGTAGAGTATGCACAAAATAATATAAAAATAAATGCATTTTAACAATAACAATTGTACATTGGAATAGAAGCAGCCATTATAAAAATGAAACTAAAAAAACTATCCCAAAAAGCGTTATTTCTCGGCTAGATAACAACAACAAAAAGCTATACCAAAAAAGATTTTACGAGTTAGACATAAATATCCTTGCAATATAGTCTAGAAACTGAGCTGCTACTATTTTCCTTGGAAGCTCATAAACATTTCGTCTGCTGGGTAAAATTATGTGCTTAAGCACATGTGTGTGCTTGTGTGTGTCAGTATCTGTGTGTTGATTGGTGTGTGTGTGTGTGTGCTAATTTATTTACCAGCTATAACGTTGCGCATATGCATGTAAATTATTTCAAGATGAAAAGCAATTTTCCATACGCTTATAGGACAAGTTAGTTAGCACTGCATGAGAATTGCGCATACGCACTGTGGTTTATTTTAACAAAAATAAAATACGAGCAGTAGCTTCACATAATAAAGAGAAATTAACAAAGTATGCAGCATAATTCAGACGTGTTAAAACCATAAATGCGTTAACTCAAGTCACTGTAGTTGAAACAGGACGAGATAGGGACATTTTTCTAGCGCAGATAGCATATTATCTCCAAAATTATTTAAAAAATAAAATAAAGCTATTCTTTTGAAGATTTTCTTATATTCCAATTAGATTCTGGTGTTGGTTCTAGTCTATCTATTAAACAGGATGGCCTCTTCTCTAGTAAATAGTTTTGTACAAATTTTAAGAGCAGTTGATAATTTTAAAAAATTAATGAAAGAGTTTACACAGCTGACTATTAAGTCTCTAGTCTCGATGACTTCGTGTATGAAGTCAGTGAATGACTGCCGCTTATCTCTAGGAGAGATGGCTGAGCAGCTTTCAATTCACCTGATATGGGTCCCAGGACACAGGGACTTTGAGGGAAACTGCATTGCGGATGAACTGGCTAGAAAAGGAACTACCAGCATCCTCCTTCAAGATAAGGAGGGCCTGGGTATACCCATGGCCAGCTGTATACTGAGAATACGAAACTTTTTCGCTCTCTGTGCAAATAAAACGTGGAATCGGACATCGAATACGTGTAGAATCTCGCGGCAAACCCGGCCGACATACTGCAGTAAAAGAACCAAAAAACTTTGCTGTCTGAATAGAGCCCAGTGCTCATCTGTCATCCGTGCCATTACGGGACACTGGCTGGTAGGAAACCACGCATTCCGTTTAAATGCTCCCCACCACGACTTCTGTAGAAGCTGTGGCGATGAAGAGGAGCTAGAGACGGTGGAACACTTTTTCTGTCACTGCCCAGGACTGGGCAGAAAAAGATTTAGGTTCCTACAGTCACATTTTCTAGACGATTTTTCTCAGCTCTCTGATCAGAGTAAGGTTCATTCAGGCATCCGGATGGCTTTCTCAACTTTCTTAGGGGACCCATCAAGTGGGGAAATGTGGTGAATTGGCTCACTATAGCGGTATCATAAAGGGCCTATCCTTGGCCTAAGTGAGTTGGGACGTCGGTCCCAACTGCCGTCCTAACCTAACCTAACCTACACAGCTGACGAATTATGCCTTCATATTTTCAGAGATTGCAAAAATGTTTGTCTAAAAATACAAACTATTATACAATTATTTTGTTATATTGAATCCTTTTTGCAACTAGAGTTTCTATGCAAGCCATCTTCCAATAAAAAAAGTTTCAGTTTTTGGTACTTCGCGCTTCATTTAATAATTGGTGGTGTCAGTTGTGGTGTAAAACCTATTCAATTTAAGAACAATAGAATGTATAACTATGCGAAGAAACAATTGTGCTGTGTCTGTGTTATTTTACTTGAATTTTGATATTGTGAGCGCATTAGTTCTGATTAGTGCCCTCAGCTTTCTTTCCCTCCTTCTTGCCATCATTCTTAACGTCCTTTGGCACAAAGCGTGGATTACGTATCACAGTAACAACGGAATCAGCTGAAGAATCCGACGATTCATCAGAAAAGCACTCTTCCCATTCATTGGTCTTGACCTGGTTGCGCTGCTTGCGCTTATCGTTCGGTCCACTAGAGTTCACAGCCAAGTTATCTGCCTTACTGGAACCCATCATCTGGCCCTGGTTTTTTAGCTTATTCATATTTTGATCCATTGCTGAACAACTTGCACTGCTTACTTACGAAAATATTTATTTTTATTCTAAATTTAATTTTTGTTAGATAGCTGAATGTAGCACATAAAATGCTAGGCCTATTACTTAAAAATATTTTGTTTGAAAGTTGAAATGTAAGGAATTCGAAATTTATTTCTAAAAAATAATAAAAAAATGTTTTTTTTCAAATTATGCAGCCATATCATTTGTGCACACTTTTATATGCCATCAAAAGCATGATTAAGGTTGCAAAAAAGTTTCATTTTCGAGCTTTGTTTAAGTTATTTAAAACCTGCAAATTTTGCAGTTAAGATATCCAGGCTATAGACTAAAAAAGGGGCAAAAAAAATACCTTTGTGCGTTGTGATTTGCATGACAAAGATAAAAAGCACACGCTGCAAGTGCAGCAAAACAAAAAAGGGCCACAACGTTCATTCAACTGAAAGACACAGATACAGGCTCAGTCACAGGCACTAGGCCAACATTGGCCAGCATCCAGACATGGCCAAAAAGAGCATAAAAGCAAAAAAAAAAAAAAGCAAAAAGGGGACAAAAACATTGGCCTGCTGCTGCTCATACATTTAGTTGCCAACCAAATTTGATGATGATGCCCAGTTGCAGACAAACAGCATCATCTTCAGACAAGACCATTCCAAGAAATCGCATTGATGTCGTTGCAACATGCAAAATAACGCCAGCCATATAGCTGGCTGGTGTAGCTGGTATGGCAGTAAGGACCAACACCACCAACACGGACATTCAACATTTGTAAAGCAAACTAGTTTGGTCAAAAATAAAACGAGAATTCAATTTTTAACTAAAGCCAGACAAAATACAGGCTCGTAGCAAAAAAAAAACGAAAAATCCCTCCAAAAAAATAAATTCATTGCACGCGCGCGATGCCACACGATCCGCATGATGCACAGAGGAGGACAGTACTCTGTACGACTGTACGCATTGAGTGGGGCTGCCAACTTGTGTCGAAAGTTTTAGAGAAATAAAATATAAAAAAAAGGAAGAAAATGCGGCTCACGTTTACTAAATTGAAATATACCATGGGGAACTGCAGCGGCTTGCAATGTGAACTATTCCGGAGCTTCCCAACAACAACGAGGGACAAACAGACCAACAGACAGACACACAGTCAAGCGCATCCGCAGTCATTGCCAGTGCCATGGCTAGTGCCACGCCCTCAAGCCTAGGCGTTTGCCTTTGATGCTGCCACTGCCGCTGCACGCTCGTTCGCTTGCCTGCTGCTCCTTCACGTAACCAACCCACAATGCTCAATGGCCAAAATGGCCAGCCAAATAATGGTCCAAAGCAGTCAGTTGCTTTGCTTTGCTGCGCAGCGCTTCTTTTACCAATTCCAGAGATACTCTTTCTTGCTGCATATGCATTCAGAATTGGCCTATCAAGTCAGGATTTTAAGATATTTGAGGTTATGTTCCCGAAAAACAAGGTCTGTCTCGCCAGCTACATCATTTAGTACCATTCTTTAATTTAATAGTTCAAAAGATCAATTACAATTTTATATATTCATATGTTCCTTCGACGTGATTAGCATTTGCATTAAGCTTTTGAGACAACAATTTTTTACTGTGTAATTTCTCTTGAAAATTTGTACTTGCTGGTTTATTTTTTGACCTCATATTTATTCTCAGCGACCACAGACCAAAGAAATTTGTTTGCACCATTTACATAACCTCCACACCCTAGTGACAGTGCACTAGACTATCATCCCAAAGGTTGTGGGTTCGAAACCCCACGTTAATGGTCCTTCACTTCACTGGGTTTTCACTCTACTTTTCCTATTTCCCTAATTTTTCCTGTTTATTCTATGTCCTTATCCCCATTGTCGGTATCACAAAGGACCTATTCTTGGCCTAAGTGAGTTGGGATGCTAAGTTCCAACTGCCGTCTTAACCTACCTACCAACCTACATAACCTCAATAGTAGGAAAAAACGCTGTTTTTGGGGTACATAACCTCAAATATCTCAAAATACTGACGTGATGGTCCAATTCTGACACCGAATTCGGACTTTACATAGCAAATAACTTCGGAATGACCACTAGTTTTCCAGCCACTAAATGATGTTGACCTTTGTGATGATTCCAATTCTGCTTGTTGGTTCTAGATGTTCATAATAGCATTCCTAACGGGCTTACGTTCAGAAGCTGAACAGTTTTGGAGCCTGTAAGAATCCCATTGTGTTCCAGATCCCAAAATTGTTTGCGTTTTCCCAATCATAAAAAAAAAAGTTTTTGTCATCGTCGTGCTCGCCGCCATCATTTATAAATTTTCTTAGATTTTAAGACATATTGGCTTTAGAGGGTTTATAAAAGAATTTTTTAATATAAAATTAACTAATTTTTTGACGGAAGCGGGCAGGTGGTTAAGCCCTCTTGTATTTACAAATTGGTTACCCAAACAATTTATTTTGGACTCTTGAGAGTACTATCTTTGTCCAAGAATTGGACTGATGAAAATAAATCTTAAATATTTCTTCAAATATGGTCATCTAAGGCAGTAAGATGTGTATGTTCCAGATTCCACGATTTTTTGCGTTTTCTCCATCATAATAAAAAGTTTTTGGCGTCGCCATGCTTATCGTCATCAATTATGTCTTTGCTGTGATTGCAAGAAATACAGGCCTAAGAAGAGCTTACCCAAACACTTTATTTACTAGATTTGGGCACTTAAGTCCTTAATCCAAAAATTGGCCTGATAAAAATAAATATTTCTTCAAATATGGCCATCTATAAAAGACGTGCCTATTTTAATCGAGATAGCTCATTCTACTTCATATAGGAAACCTCGTTTATTATCGATCATACACGCCCATTTTCAGTCAAATACACTAAATTTTTTTTTTTATTTATAGAAGAGAGGGTGCAAGCAGACTAAAATTTTTTTAATATTTGTGATTTCCAGCGGAGTTATCGTGAAAATTCGAAATTTTTATATTTTAGAAAAGGAAAATTGCAAAGTACGCTTTGAAATATAAGCTTGCTAAATAAATATTTTTTACCAAATTCTAAGTTTTATATATGGGAAGTAATTGATTAATAAATGTTTTCAAATATCGTAATATTATTTTCAAAGATTTTTTATAATCCTTTTATCAGGAGCTTGGGCAAACCTATTTCGAAGTATACAACTGATTTATATAACTAACTTTTTAAAAGAATATTAAAAAAAAAATTTTTTATTTGGATTAAAGACCCTTTTTCATTAAATTATACATACATTTTGAGAAGCAAAATTAAATCAATATTGCATTTTTTCCAAATTTTCTAGTCCTGTTTCGGAAACACATTTTGATCGTTAGAAATGACTGTAAGAACCCAATTACTAATCTGACCAGCTGCATCCGCAATCAAAAAAAAAACCCAATTTCTGTTGTATTCTTTCAATGAAAATATTTTTTCTATTTAAACTAATCTAATCTTGATCTATCTAGATCTAAAATTTGGCAAACAACCAATGCAACCCTTGCCAAGTTAAGTGCGCTGCTGGCTTAGTACCCTAGTTCCCTTTTTTAGAGTATGTAGGTTTCGGCGCTTGAAAGAAATTTGGCCGGCTTCTCTTTGCTCGCCCGGTTTCTGCTAGATTTTGCTTCTTTTTTTTTTTGGCCAGCAGCTTTGCTGACTTGAGCTTGGGCTTTTGACTATAAACATTGATATGGACAAGCCGTGGCGACAGTCACAATGGCGGCCAACACAGCTTAACTGTGCTTGTATTTCGGTGTTTGGAGTATCTGTGTGAAATGTTTGTGCGGGAGAGGGTAATGGAGGGGGGCTGCTGCATGTGCACATTTTTACCAGCTGTTGTGTCGGTGTCCTGCCACAACTCTTCCTTGCTCTTCTCAGTCCGGCTCTGCTTTTAACTCTGCCTTTAGCAGAGTTCTTCAGTTCATTGCTCTCGGCTACTCTGAGCATTGAACTCTCTCGTTGCGACTTGCGGTAAATGTGGCTTTCATTTTTGGCCACATTCATGTAAACGTGTATATTGTATCTGTGTGTGAGTGTGTGTGTATATATTTGTGGTTTTGTGTGAACAAGAAGGGAAGCTTTGCTGGCATTTTGAATTTCATTGCTAATAATTGAAAACTTTTTGTTAGCTAATTAAGTGTTTTGGTTTGATCGAAAACCAGATAGCAAGCAGAGCAAGCAGCAGAGGCCGCACAGCAACACTGCATGCCCAGTCGGAAATTGCGGAACACGAGTTGGCAAAGTCAAGCTAATTGTTTTATTGAGCCACTTTTATACCCAATGCAACATGAGAGTAATTTTGCAGTACTTTGAGTACTTTGAGAGTTAGCAAAGGGAAACTGTATAAAAACAGTGGCTTTTTTATTAGAATAAAATAATCTGAATCGTGGTTTGTTACTACCGCAATTACACAAAAGCTGCAAACCTACGTGAACAGATGTCTCCGGCAGATACTAACAATCTGGTGGCCAAGGACGATTCGTAACGAACGGTTGTGGGAAATAACTAAACAACAGCCGATCGACAAACAAATATTGAGGCGAAAATATGAAGCCAACCACACCCTACGTAAACCTATCGCGAAATGGCGCATAGAGTACTAGAATGGAACCCCCAGGACAAAAGAAACCGCAGACGTCCAAAAAGCACATGGCGAAGGTCAATTAAGAGTGAGACGAGCAAATCTGTCAGCGAACTTCGAGCAATAGCGAGAAATAGAGATAGTTGGAAAATTTTTGTAGATAGACTAAGTTCTTAAATTTTTATTTTTTTTTAGAACATGTCAAAAAATAATAATAATAAATTTTTTTATATAAATTCATATAAATAGCTTTAGTTTAAATACCAAAAATAAAAAATATGAATTAATTTAACAAACTAATTTTGAAATAATAGTTATCTATATTTCGCAATTTTAGTTATAGAAACTAAAAAAAAAATTAAAAAGTATTTTAAATATATTTTTAATCAAGTTTGCATGGCAATTATTAGCTTATTTATGTAATCTATCAATACATTTGCAACAATGCTTGAAATATCCTAGATGTTTCCTACATAACATCAATTATTGGGTCAATTATATATTTTACACTTTAAAAGCTTTCCGTCGATTTCTCATACGTCCTGCAACGATCTATTTTGAGGACATCACAAAAAAGATTATACTATAATATCTTTCTAGTAATTCGATTTAAGATACAAATTCCCCACAAAGTAACTTTTTTTAACAAATTCCCCAAATTCAATTGAGGAAAGCTTCGGATATCAGGAGTCAGATAATAATAATTTCCCATGCCTGAAATTAAATATAACTGAAATCAATGGATACTTCCCAAATGAACATAATGAAATATTCGAAGTAAGATATGACTTTGATTATGGCTTTATCGGTAAAATGAGCGTTCTAGAGTCTAGTCTAAAAATATTTTGTTGTATTATTATTAAAAGTCAAAAATTCCTAGTGATTGCTGGAGTATATGAATATGATAAAGGAATCTGCTAGCGGGGTCACTTCAAATGAGAGTAGTTGTGGTTTTACAAATTTTAATTTGTGCAGACAAAGACACAGTGGGAGGCCAAAAGTGTACCAAGGAAGGAGCTGTGAATTATAATTTGGAATAGATTGGTTCCAAACGCTTGGACTTACATTGCGGTTAGGATAGGTTAGGTTAAAATTGTTAAAACCCCAAACTAAATTAAAACATGAAAATTTTTAAAAATTTTAATTGCACTGGCACCTCAAAACCCCTGCACCTTTGGAGAATATTCATTTTGTGCAAATATATCTTATATATTGAAGCCAAAAGTGTACCAAGCAAAGAGCCGTGAATTATAATTGGAAATAGATTTGCTCCAAACGCTTGGACTTACATTGCGGTTAACTCAACAAGCAATTTCACATCGTTCAAAATTGTTAAAACCCCAAACTAAATTAAAATGAAAAAAAAAAAAAAATAGAAACTTTATATTGCACTTCTTGGGGGTACAATAGATCCACCTGGGTCGTAGTACATTTATCCTAATAATAATAATAATATTGCACTGGCACTCCTACCTCAAAAACCCTGCACCTTTGGAGAATATTCATTTTGTTCAAATATATCTTATATATTGTAATATTAGTTTCCTCTGGTTTGCCTTTTCCAACCCAATTAATTTCAAAGCGCTTTATTTTATAAAATTGAAACATTACAGCTTTAGTTAGTGTGCGTAAATTGTGTTAAATAAAAAAATCTTTTGTTTAATATCCAAGATCGCCAAAATCAGACCGTAAAGAACAGAGATATTTACAATTTAGTTTTTTATAGGCAGAAATTCAGATAGGTCATCTGGCAGAAATAATTTTCTAAGGATAGCTCAAGCGGTTAAGTGTCGGCTTCGAAGCTTAACGCAATGTCTAGGAACCAAGGTTCGATTATTCGAGGTAATTTAAATAATAAAAATCGCGGAATAACTATTATTTTCCATTTATATTGTATAATAAAAATTGGAATTTAATAATATTTCATAACTTTTATTTCAAAATCCAAAAATAAGAAATAAACTTTATTTTTTTGTTAAAAATTAGAAATAAAATTTCGTCCATATTCTGGATAGTTCTTAAAAAATATAATATTTAGTGGATTTGATTTTTTCAAGCCCGTAACTCTTATTTGTGATCCCTGATAAAAACACTATCTTTTGACACTTTTTTTTTAAAAAACTTAAGTTTTATAAAAAAATAAATTTTTTACCTATAAATCGATCTAAATTATTATTATTTAAAAATCGTGGAAAACATTTTTCAGTTGGCCGTCCAACTTGAACCTTTTTAAAGACTTCTTTTATGGTCTTAAGGATATAGAGCTTTGGCTGTTTTTTGTTGCCACGTTTCAATTACTTTGTGCTTTTTGTGCTAGGGTAACACTGCGATGAGTGTGCACTAACTAAGTAAATACGCGCTATCAACGCCAGACCAGAGCGGAATGGACCCGAGCAGAATCCAAAGATGAGTGTTGGGGAAACCTGAGCAAGAGTAAGTAGTCCGCCGCCGATGAAGTGCAACTTGAGTGCATCGTTGAGGCTGTTGTCAAGTAATTTGTCATAATTGCAACACGGCATGACTTGTAGTTCTGTTAAAGCCGTTATTGTTGTTGGCTCTGTGTTGCATGTGGCATGTTGTTTGTTGCTTGTTGCCGGTTGCCGTATCGTGTTGCTGTCAGCGGCAAAAGCTTACTTTGTCGCTAATGCTGCATTAATTGCGCCTGCATTAAGTCAAGAGAGTTGCCACATTGAGTGCCACAGAGAGTTAGAGAGAGAGAGAATTTATGCATTTGCTGTCAACGACAAAAAGCAAACTCATTTTGTTTTCGCTGTGGCATGCAATTTGCATAAGCAATGAAAGCAGCAAAAAGTAAAAGCTGCAACCAGCAACTTGCACCAAATTGTAGCATGCATTACAGAGAGTGAGAGAAAGAGAGAGAGCGTCGCCGTGAGCAAGTTGCGCGTAACAAGTTATTTGATAAAATCTACAGTTTATGTTGGGGATTATAAAGCGCTTTGGCCAAATAGCAAACACTCAGTCAGAGAGAATGAGATAGAGCGTAAAAGCGTGCTTGCAACATTTTGTATAATTAATCAAAATGAAGTGGCAAGCAATTTGCAGAGCAGACACACAGATACACACTCATACAAACAATGCATTTGCTTTTACTGCTGCTCTTGTTTGTTACTAATTTGATTTTCACTTTTCACTGCCAAATTGTTTGCGTATTATGAAAAGCATTCATAAATCAACAGCAGCCAACAACAACAACAGCAAGAACTGTGTCAGCAACAACAACTACAACAAACATCTCTGGAAAAGAAAATTTTGCAATTTATTTGCCACACAGCCCAAATAACAATAACTTAACTTTTACATACTACATTTAGATATATCTGTATAGTATCATGTACTATATATTTGCTGCAATCTAAAAATGATGCTGATAAGAAATAACACAAATAGAAAAGGCAAAAAAAAATATTGAAAAAACATTAAAATCGGACAAGGACGACTTTGACATACCCTATAGCCTGTCAGTATAAACAAACTCATATATGAAATGATTTCTACAAAATTCGTCATTTTTTATATTATGTAACTTAACGAAATTTGGATCGATATCATAAACACAAAATATTATGCCCATAAATCGATTTCTGACAAATCGGCTAAATGGGAACTGTGTGATGACCAATTTTGACTTCATTTTGTATAGCGCTTGCGATTTCTAAATAACTTCCAAATTCCAATTTTGGTTACGATGTAGAGATACAAAAATTGGAGAAAAGACTTTAAAAGTTTCGTTTTCTTTATTATTAAATTTTTATTTTATTATATGCCACGCCATTTTCTTTACTATATACCACGTCGATCCTACAAAAAATAAACCCCATTTATTTCCTGTCAAATCGGTAAGCTTTGAACGAGGGGTATTCAAAAAGTAAGTTTCCTGGTCTGGCGTTTCTCTTGTGCACCATCTAGCGGCCTCGCACTGAACACAACATCAGTGTTGAGTCTATCGATAAGAGCGGCACTGGTATTGGTGACCGAAAATAGTTTTTTCAGCAGTATAAACACAACAACCATGGAGCTACCATTGCAAAACGTGTCCAATTGTGAATTGTGTGCAGTTATTCGTTTTTTAACTTCAAAAGGACTGAATAGTAACAAAATTCACAGTGAACTAGTGGAAATTTATGGTGAGAATTGTATGAGTGTGCAAATGGTGCGAAGATGGCGCGCTGATTTTATCGCGGGACGTTCAGAAGTTCATGATGAACAGCGTGCAGGACGTCCAAAAACAGCCACTACGGAAAGAGCTATTGAAGCTGTTCAAAAAATTATTGAAGAGGACAGACGGCAGACCATCGATGATATTCTCGAATTGATTCCTTCCGATATTGAAATTGGACGAACTTCAATCTTTTCAATTTTGGAGGATAATCTTGGTTACAGCAAAGCTTGCGCAAGATGGGTCCCAGGCCTGCTTACCGAAAGCCATAAACATGAACCAATAGTCGCTGCTCAAAAATTTTTTGAAATGGTTAAGAAAGAAGGCGATAGTCTCTACTGACGCATTGTGACGGGTGATGAAACGTGGTGTCATCATACGAATCCCGAAACAAAGCGTCAAAGCATGGTTTGGAAGAAACCAGGAGAAAGTGCTCCAAAAAAAGCAAAAATTCAACGTTCTGCTGGAAAAATCATGGCCACAGTTTTTTGGGACGAGTTAGGTGTTTTGTTGGTTGATTTTTTGGAACCTGGTACAACAATCAATGCGGATCGTTACTGCGAAGTTTTAAATAAGCTTAAAAATGCCATCAGACGAAAACGTCCAGGAAAATTATCCAAAAAAATCCTACTCTTTCATGATAATACACGGCCTCATTCTGCTCAAAAAACGAGAACTTTATTGGAAAAATTCAAATGGGAAATTTTCAATCACCCACCCTACTCTCCGGATATCGCACCAAGTGACTTTTTTCTTTTTCCAAAATTGAAAGAAAGCTTAGGTGGGCAGCATTTTGTTTCAAACGAAGAAGTCCAAACATCTGTCAAATTATGGCTCCAAAAACAGGACACGTCTTTTTTAAAGAAGGTTTGCATAAACTCTATAACAGATACGAAAAATGTATTCAAGTCGAAGGTGACTATGTAGAAAAATATTTTGTGAGTCAAATAATTAATAAATATTATTCATTTTGTAACCTAAAAATTGTTTTGTACTTCATTTTAAAATTAGGAAAACTTACTTTTTGAATGCCCCTCGTAGTTCTAGAAATAATCATTGCTAAAATACGAGTTTATATTGTCTTCTCTAATCACATTTATCCAGGTGCGGCTCTAGGATTTGGTCTTGGCGGGTTTCTTCACTTCAAAGAGTATGTATATCTTAGTTCCAACCCACTTTTCTAACCTTGGGGGGTCCGAACCTGAGAACCGCCCCAGTGGGCCACCAATGCAGTAACAGTATAAATCTTAAGCAATTTTTAAAAACTTCATGCAGCATTCTTACCTTAGAGTTACAGGGCATACAAATTTAGAATAAAGGATAAACTAAACATATCGAAATTAAAACATTCTATTATTTATTTTCATTTATTAATTTCAATAAAGTACTTTGGAGCTCGGCCCCCTGCCCGTTTCGGTTGGCAACTTCAGACCTCCAATCTTTTTTCACCTCGGCTGAGTATAAATTCTACACTTCTAATATCTGAATTTGTCTCTTGTTTTTCATTGTAGCGCAAAAACACGACTTTCGTTTTCTTTAATTTCCACTTTTATGATGTGCTCAATTTCCTCACTTTTTCTCAAACTTTTTAAATTTTTCTGACTCTAAATTTTCTGCTCTTTGTTCACCCTTTCACATTTCTGTCTCACCCTTTATATATGAAACATTCCCATTTCCCTCTCTCAGGACATTGCGCTCTTTCTAAGCTGTTTTGAGTTTCTCCGCTCGAATAATAACGACAAAAATCGGAATCACGCCAAATCCCAAAAGTTTTAAAGAGTAAGTACAAAAAAAAATATAAATGATGCGCGGAAAAAAAATATTTTTCATTCAATCGAAAGCAAATAAAATGGAGTTAGTCAGCTCCAAACTTAACACAAGCCTCTAATGTTAATATTCCCAAAACCCGCCCGAAAACCTCTATTGCTAATACAATTCATGGCAATTCCAAATTAATTCCGCTCGATAATTTTATACAAAAAAAAATACACATACATACAAATACAGTACCTGTAAAAGGTGCTTCAGACCCATATATTGTTTAAAGCCAAAAAATCAGCATCAGGTCTCAATGAAGTTTAGTCCGGCCGTATTTTTGTCCACCCGTATCTTAGAGACTACAAAGCTAGGGACATCAAATTTGACCAAAGCTTTGACAATACTCGTATTTTAATTATCGAAAAGATACAAAATCTGCACGCACACTATATAAGTCATCCTAACGATAGTATGCAAACTATTCTATACTCTATAACTACAACTACCAAAAGCTTTTAAACATTTTGAACGTGCTAAGTAAATATTTTCCAATACCGGCTGATTCCCATTTTTATACCCTGTACCGTATGGTACCAAGGGTATATTAAGTTTGTGCAAGCCGAAAATGTATTTAACATATAGAAGGAGACGTCGGAGACACCCCAAAGTTACCTAAAATATGATCAGGGTGAATAGAGAAGTCGATATACCCATGTCCGTCTGTCCGTCTGTCCGTCCGTCCGTCTGTCCGTCTGTCCGTCCGTCCGTCCGTCCGTCCGTGTGAACGCCTAGATCTCAGAGATGGTAAGAGCTAGAGTTACCAAACTTTCACATTAGATCCCATATTATTCCATAGGAGGCAAGTTTATTTTATTTTTTTGATATCGGGGATAAATTATATAAATTCTTCTGTTTTTGGTTTTTGTGAAGAAATCGGACTTTATTACAAGCTAGTGGTACAGGGTATCCTAAAGTCGTCCGCGCCCGACTTTACGTCCGCCATTTTTTTTATATGAAATATGTTTATTATTATTTATTTTAAAGCAATATAAAAAACGCTTAAAATAATTAAGCTGAAATTTATTTTGAGCACCAAAAAAAGTCTGGTAATGTTCCCAGCAATGCGATTTCCACAACTATTAGGTACAAAAACAAATTGTCAGCTTTTCGGCAGCCATCTTGAATTCGCCACTTTGGAAAACTAAATAATTAGCTAATTCGAACAACAAAAGTCTGATAGTGTTCCCAATACTGCGATTCCTTTAAAAATCAAGCAGAACAAATTTTTCAGCTTTTCGGCGGCCATCTTGAATTCGCCATTTTTGAAAACTAACGAAAATTATATCATAACAGCTACTTTTCAAGAATCTGAATAGCATATAATGTGATGAGTTTAGGACTAAAAATAGAAAGTTCATAATATAAAAACCAATATGCTCAACTGTAAAGAGTATGCGAGGAAAAATGTTTAAGTTTAGACCTTAAAGATTAGCATGCATATTGAAGTGCCAAAATTTGGCATGTAAGCAACCGAAAGAAACGATATGAAATGCAATCCCAGGCAACAAAATTCTATATATATAGGGAAACTCTTTGTTGTTGTAGCCATTGTTGCTGTGGCTACTGAGTATGTTTGTGTAAGGATCCACAAACATAATGCCACAAATAAAATTTGGGTTGACAATTTTTGCAACGTCTATGGCCTGGAATTTGCACAACAATAACAATAGCAACAAAAAGCTGGCAAAAACTGAGTTTTATAAAAATGTTGAAATATACCGAACATAAATGTATATATGTATGTATGTACTATGCTATATGCATATAAGGAGTGTACACACCAAAAACAACAACAATGGCAACAACAATTTAAATGGACATTGCGGTTACTTCACAACTGCTGCCAAAAATGAAATGTGCCTCAAAATCATTTTATGCATAACCAAAAAAAAAAAAAAAAAAAAGGAAAAAAAAAACCTAACATAGCTTTGTAGGAATGATACAGCTGCTGCTCCTGCGTAAGCCCAAGTACCAGTAGCACCCAACCCCCTGGAACTACCCCACCACAACCATGTGACCAAAAAATATATGAGTCAGCAAAAAGGGATGTTAGTTGACCAGCTGGGCAACTGGTCGCCTCATGATGTGAACTTTATGCAAATATACTTTAACGTTTTACGTTTGTATGGTCCCATTTGATGCTCTAACATTTGGGGAGGGTATATTGAATGTGTAAAGAGGTTGGCAACGCATCGAAGATTGTACTTTGTTTCCCATATATGCGCTCAAAAAGGTTGGGAGCTCAGACCCTGTTTACTACAGATATTGGGAATCAGTAATCCCAAAGGTGCCAAGCAACAAAGAACAGATGTCTAAAATTTAAAATTCTAAAGAGTAACTATCACCAGCGACGAGATTGGAAAATGTTCCAAAACCAATGGCATACATTAATTTTGGAAAAAATGCATAGGCCTCATAATACGTATACGTAATATTAAAGCAATTTTTCTTTTTAATTTAATTGCGATTTCAGGACTTTAAAATTGTGTAACTATGTAAAAATGTGTATAACCTTGTTTTGTTAACAATAGGGTGGGGCAAAATGCGCCACTTTTAATATTGATGCATTTTTAAGGCAACCAAAGGGCTGAGGGGTCTTAAGTAGGCACTATGTTATAGCCCACAAATGTGGCTAAAACTTAGCCTCAAACAACTTTCAGTTCTAGCTGCTCTAAGTGCCTGAATTATTGAGTATCATAAAAGAATATTTTTACCCCATCCTGCGGTAAAACGCTTTTTTTCAGCAATAAACCTCGCGAAAACCGCGGTATCCGGTATGCCACGCTTTGCCCTACACTCCCCTGCCAAAAATTCAGAACTACTCTCATTTTTATTTCATCCGAAACTGAAGTCAATCGTAACATATTGCTCCAAGAGTATATCAGTTACCTTAACAGACTTGCTTTTGCCACTTGGCTCTTATCAGTGTAATAACCAGTCAGTGTTGTAAACAAAAAACTCAAATACATTGCGCATCCGCCACGTCAACAATCATCACCAACTAACTGACTGGCTCATCGGGAAACCGGCAACGTCATCGTTCATCAATCTAATTGCCGTTGTTTTGAAAGCAAAGCAGAAAACTTTTGCCACTCCTCGCTGGCTGCTTCAAACTATCAACTCCACTGTGAATGATGCGGCAATTGTAGCTGCCCCAGCTTTTGAGGGTGCTCCTTTTTGTACGGCAGCAGGAGGAGCAGCAGCAACTTTGGGCACAGTTTATTTGTCGTTGCATTTACCGCAGTTGACTTTGATTTGTGAACGCGCTGTGCGGGTGTGTATGTGTGTGAATTGGAGGACTCTCTCAGTCCTCTAGCCCACAGAGAACCACATACTGCCCGCTGCTGTCTGCTCTGGTGCTGTCATGATCCTGCATTTGGAAATGCAATCAAATAAACAAATTGCCAGTCGTCAGCGTCAATGTCAGGCATTGCTAACTTGCCAAGGGCCGTAACTGCCAGCAGAATTGACTACGCGAGTGAACTCTGAACTAACGAATCAACGAGCACAAACTAGTGCCAAGGACGTAGCCAGGATTGGGCCAGGTTAGTGTCATTACAAAACGCTTTTATCACATTTTGCAATATTGGTGTATACAATTTAGTTAACATTTAGGCAAAAAATTAAAAATTATATTTGTCAACACCCCCTTTGTCTCCGGCCGGCTACGCTCTTGGCTGCAACAACAACAAAACGTTAGTTACAACAATATAACTATCAAGGGAAGAACCCACACGCCCCAAGCATTAAAGCAAGAACGAATCATGTTCAATTTGTTGCGCAAAATGCTGCCACATTGCGTATGCGTAATATTTGTATATGATAACATCTGTTTGTCTACATATCGGTGTGTGTGTGTGGGTGTATTGATGACGTTTTTCTTCTTTTGACATTACAAAATGGGCCTTTTTTATATATGTATATACCTATGTATAGTGTATGAGAGGCTCAGCATATATATTGTAGTATATAGCATGGGCAGTTTGATAAGTGAGCGACTTTTTACATAAATTATTTTCATTTTTTGACGAAAAAAAAGGTTGTCTCAACAAAGTCTTCAAAATCTTCTTTAAGCTTGTAATATTTAGTATTATTTTTCCATCAATTTTTTTTAACTTTTAAAGGTTTTCCTAAAGTGCCTCATAACACATTTTATCTTCAAAAGTAGGAAAAGACGTAGTTTTTCGGGTAAATAATCTCAAATATCTCAAAATCCTTACATGATGGGTCAATTCTAACCAATCACAAATTACTTAGAAAATTACGCTTAGCTTTCCAACAACTTAACCATGTTGTCCTGTGTAATAAGCATTTGTTTTGACGTTATTCATCTCCACGGACATTCTTTCATCATCCAATTTTTGGCACCCTCAATATTCCCAAGGCAATGGTTTTGAGTACATAAAAATCACATTTATCAATTATCGTCAAAGTTGACGTAGCAATCTGATTTTAATGACTCAGGAAAACAACTCACTGACTCATCAAACTGCTCTCGTTTCCCTGTAATATTAACCCCACTTTAGCTCAGGTGTGACTTTGACTTATATACACCACTCTGACTACACTACGCTGCATAAATGATGAGTAACAAATGACATCGATGAAAAATACCCTTGGCAACAAATGTATACATAAGCCAGTTCAGCAAAATTCTAACAAATGGCAACAGCTGTGCAAACAAAATGCACTAAAATCTATCTATAGATATTCTTGAATGACATATAAAAATAATATTTTATTAAATCAAAAATAAGTAACATTCGTTTCACAGCAGCGCTTTAAATATCAGCTTAAAATGTCTTCAAATAAAATGTGAGTGACAAGCCAAATCAAGGGAAGTAGCTGCAGCTGGGCATATCCTGGAATACTCGAACTGTGCGAAACAGATTAACCAAGTTCTCAACTTGAAAGCTCTTTTAACAAAAGTCTATATTTTGATTGGGTTTGATAGATTTTTTAGGGCTTATTTATGAAAATACAAGATATTTACTCATTTAAAAATCTGCGCTCTCAGTTCTTTCGCCTTTTAAGAACCCATTGTTGTTTATTTATGTTGCGTAATATTCAAATTATTTTTAACTCTGTCTATAATTAGAGGTTGTTAGGTTATTAAAATTAACCTAGATATCCAAAACATTAAGAGCTACAGCATGTCTTTTATACAACGTTCTTTTACATACGAAGGGTAAATAAAATTTGTTCAAGCCAAAAATATAATCAACATACAGAAAAAGACATCAGAGACCCCCCACAATTAGCTAAAGTATAAACAGGGTCCCTAAAAAAGTCAATATACCCATGGGCCAAGACAAATCCTTACTAATATTATTACTAACCGGTGGATAAAAAAGTATCTTCAGTGAGCTACAGATCACGATCACTCACGATCACTCACGATCAACTCATAACTCTAATGGGTAAAGCATGAAATTTTGTTCTATGGTGTAGGTGAATACTAACATTCAAGATGACGCATGTGTTTGGTTTTCACATTTTATAATAGATTTTTCCGTCTTTTGGATAATTCAGACACAACAAATCGAAATAAGTTTCTAAATATTTCTTAAAATATTTAAGATAGAAAAAATTCACTGTAAAATAATAATACTCGTGATTGAAAATTTTCATTTTTGGAATATTTAAAAGTCAATTTTACAAAAGAGCAAATCGAATTTTATAAATGTTTTTTCAGTCCTTTAGATAACGCAGACACAAGAAATCAAATATATTTCTTTAAATCAGCACAGTAAAATAATGATCATCCAGAGATTAGCTGCGGCTCGTAATCTGCATATCTACTGGGTGCCTGGACATAAAGGCATAATGGGGAATGAAATGGTGGACGCAATTGCCAAAAGCGGTGTTGAGCTTCCGGAGGGACAAATACACGACGTACGCCGACCGATCAAACATCTCAACGCTATGCTGTAGTGCAACATGAAGCGCAAAGCTGAAGCTAGATGGAAAAATCTAGACAGCTGTCACACAGCGAAAATCATGCTGGCTCATTACGGCAGAAAAAAAAGTAATTTTATAATGAACAGGACACTGCCTCTTAGCGAAGCATGCGCATAGGATGGGACTAACGGCAAGCTAATTATGCAGGATCTGCAGGGATCCGGAAGTCCCTGAGACCCTACCACACTTACTCTGCGAATGGCAAGCCATCTCTAGACATCGTGTGGCTACCCTAGGAGAACCAGCGTTTGTCGGTCTAGAAGAGGTGGCCAGGCTGCAAGTTGGTCGGCTACTTAATTTCGCCAAAAAAGTAAAATTTTTAACCGACCATCACTTCGCGTAATAACCTCAAATCTGGCACAGCTAAGGACCAAAAGGTCTATGCTAGGCTGCACTCTGTTGTGTGGCCAGCCAGTGTAACCTAACATAAAATCTAGAATAAAAATTTGAATTTTCGGGTTATTTAATAGTCAATTTTACATAAGAGCTAATCCATAGGGAAATTCGTTTCAATATTATACTCTATAGCATAACACTACGATTTTTAGCAGTTAAGAGAGTAAATAAAATTTAATAAGTTCTTAAAGTCAGCATATGAATTCACAGCTTTTAAGGTTTTGGGTATATTTTTATACCTGCTAAAAATGAATAGCAACAACTTTTGGGAAATTAAAAAGGAAATTTCATAAGAACTTTTTTTGAGCTATATTTACAGTGCTGCTGGCATTTAAATAAATCTCAAAAGGTCTTATCGCAAGAAAACCTTAAAAAAATTATATTTTAAAGTTAATTTTATTAAAAGGAAATTCTTATTATATACCATAGCATGGGACTATGTTTGTTTTAGCAAATATTTATTTAGTAAAAACCCTACGTGGCGGAATTAAATAAAGTTTAATAAGTTCTAAAAGATTTGGGATATTTTTATATTTGCTGAAAATTAATTGCAAAAATTTTTGGGAAATTAAAAAGGAAATTATGACACATTTTGAGCCATATTTGCAGTGCTGCTTGCATTTACAACTTGTGACTTAAAATGTGCTCTTAAAATGTCTTACAGCAGAAAACCTCAAAATGAAATCTAAAAATCAATTTGTTAAAAGAGAAAATCCAATGAGAAATTCTTTTTATATACCATTAAATAGATTGTTTGGCATAAGACTTTGTTTTTTTTTGCAAATAATTGTTTAGGTGTGAACGTAATAAATTTTAATAAGTTCTTAAGGTTTTGGGATATTTTTATAATTGCTACAATTTTTGGGAATTTAAAAAGGAAATTTTATCAAAACACTTTTCAAAGCAGTTACACCATATGACTTAAATTCTTGCTAAAAGCTCTCAAAAGGTCTCTTACCGCAGAAAACCTTCTCAAAATGGTATTTAAAAGTCTATTTTACAAAAGAGGGAAGTTAAGGGGAAATTATCTTTATGTACCATAAGCCTATGTTTTTTTTTAGCAAATTTATTTTGATGAAATACCCTACGTGGGTGAATTAAATAAAGTATAATAAGTTCTAAAGTTTGGGGAATTTTTTATACTTACTGAAAATTAATAGTAAAATTTTTGGAAATTAAAGAATACTTTTTGATCTATTTACTTATGACTTAAATTCTTGAAAAAAACGTTTAAAAGTCCTCTTACCGCCTAAAACCTCTCTAAAAGTATATTTAAAAGTCAATTTTAGAAAACAGAAAAAGGGAAATTTTTGTATATAAAGGGTGATTCATTAAGACTTTTCTTTTCAATAGGGATTTTCGTGTGGATCACGCGTGATCCATGACAGCTGTCAAAGGCAAAGTTGTTCAGTATTCATTGGCAAATCATCATGGAAAGCCGAATGAACCTCCTGCACGTTGCCGTTTTAGTGAATGGGCTCTTGGTAAGATCGATGAAAATCCGTTGTTTTCGACCAAAATTTTGTTCAGTGATGAGGCCCAATTTTGACTCCACGGTTTCGTGAATAAGCAAAATCGCCGTATTTGGGGAGAATACCAACCCGAAGAGGTTCACCAGCTGGCATTATATCCAAGAAAAACAACGGTTTGGTGTGGTCTGTGGGCTGGTGGAAAATGATTGTCCGTATTTTTTTAAAAATGAGCACGGTGCGAACGTTACCATCAATGGCGCACGTTATCGTACCATGTTAACGGACTTTTTGCTGCCTGAAATTGTTGCCCGTGATCTCAACGACATTTGGTTCCAACAGGATGACTCTCCGGTTCTCATTGCCAATGAAATAATGGCTCTATTGCGAGGTCAATTTGGTGAGAGATTAATTTCACGTACGGGACCCGTACCTTGGCCGCCAAGATCGTGCGATATCACACCGCTCGACTTTTTTGGACAAACCAGCAACGATTGAGGCCTTGGAAGCCAACATTACTCGTGCTATTGGCCAAATACCAGTGGAAATGCTTGAACGAGTCATGGAAAATTGGACCTTCAGGATGGACCATTTAAAACGCAGTTGCGGCCAACATTTGAACTAGATTATTTTTAAAAAATAAATGCCATAAAATATCCTTTCGAAATCATAAATAAAGATCCCATCATTCCTTTAATATTTGGATTTGCCAAATCATTAAAAAAAAAGGTCTTAATGAATCACCCGTTACCTAAGACTATGTTTTTTAGCAAATATTTTTTTAATGAAATACCCTACGTGGGTTAATTAAACAAATTTTAATAAATTCTTAAATTTTGGGTTATTTTTATACTTACTGAAAATTAATAGTAAAAATTTTGGAAATTAAAAGAATGCATTTTCGATTCATTTACTTATGACTTAAATTCTTGAAAAGCCCTTTTAAAGGTTCTCTTACCGCAGGAAACATTCTCAAAATTATTTTTAAAAGTCAATTTTACAAAAGAAAAAAAGGGAAATTCTTTTTATGTACCATAGCATAACACGTGGTTGAATTAAATAAAGTTTATAAGCTCTCATAGTTTTACAATAAAATTAATACTAACAATTTTTGAGAAATTAAAAAGAAAATTTCATCAAAACACATTTTAAGGCATTTACAAGTTGTGACTTAAATTAAACCGCAGACAACCTACTCAAAATGCATTCTACGAATTACTCTCAAACACCAAACATGTATGTATGCATTTATAATTAGCAAAACATGGCCATAAGCCCACAAAAGCTGGCTCATATGGTTGACACAACCTTCGACTTGTTCCTAGCTAGAGCATAGAGCTATAAATATTTATCTCAGGTGTGTGTGGTTTGTGTTAACTTACCTGGCAGTATAATTAGTAATCCAAGACCATAAGCTAGCCAAGTTATGCTGTTGATGATAACGTTCTTGGCCAAAGAAGCTGAAGATGTCGTTGTGGGCTTGTGTAGGTAACTCATTATGACCACAATCAAGCGCATTTGCATGCGCTTACAGATTACGTATACGACTGGTAGTTTATATTATGTTGTTGTTGTTGTTGTAGTGTGTGTGTTTGTCGCTGTGCAACTTTGAAGTCGTTACTAATCACAGCTTGTAAATGTTTTAGTTTTTGTTATTTGTAGTTTTCATTGATTAGTGTTTTTGCTTTTTTTTTAATTGTTTATAAGCTGCGAAGCAGTTAACTTTTCAAAATGGCCGACAAGCGTTTAAAAGCGCACACACATACAAGTCTATATGTATTTATCGTAGAGTAGGGTGGGCACAATAGCTCTGCTGATGACTTTAGCGTTGCTGAAAAACAATTTTCCAGAGCAATTGTTTTTTATCGAAGTCAGCCTTTGCCACTGCCACCAATGATGGCAGGCTTGATAAAGTTCTTGTTCTTGTTCTTATTCTTGTTGTTGTTGTTGCTGTTGTAGTTGTTTTGCTTGCCGCTGGCAACTTGTTTGTTGCGCTCTTATCTTTGCCACCTTGCTAGCCGCCTTTCAATTTTCCAACACTACCCCGACTGCTAGAACTTTTACTTTTGACTTGCCACAAATTTCTTGCTTTGGCTCAGAGCTTGCCTTTATCCCCCCCAAAAAAAAAACCGAAAAATAAACCGAAAAAAAATTTCTAAGAACCGCAAAAAATCGCAAGCAAGAATTATATAGCTTCGGACTATACGAGCCGTATGATGAGCGGCGTAAAACTTTTCTTAGACACTGTCTGTTTGTTTGTTGCTGGCACAACAAGGTGTTGTTGCCTTTACTACCGCTGACATTTGTGGCATCCCCCGGCGGTCGTTGACCTTGACAGAATTTGTTTTTCTTCGTGGTTTGCTGGCTTTCCGCAGCAGCGTAAAGAGAGAAAAAAAAAATGAAAATCAACGCAAATTTCCCAGCCAACAATGCGCGCACCTTTTATAGAGAGATATTCTTGCCACTTTTGTATAGTATTTGGACCAACACTTCCACGCCTTTGATGGCAATTTATATCTGATGATATTGTTGTGGTTGTTGCACGACGCTTTGTATGGCTTTCTACAACAAGTTTTGTTCAAGTATTTTTTAGGGATTTGCTTGAGTTCTTCTCTAGCATGCGCTATTGTTGTTGTTGTTGCTGTTCTGGTTTTCTTTCTTGGCTTTGTTGTTTGATTTGGTCGCAGCGCTGCCAAAAGTTGCGTTTCCGTTGTATGTTTCCGTAACTTGTTTACGTGCTTTATATCTTTTACTTTGCTGCTTATGACTTTGCCTTTGCTTTGTTGTTTACATCCTCTTTAACTCTCTCTCTCTCTAGTTTCGCTATGTATGTACTCTATTTTTTGTTCTTTTTAGCTATTTAACGTTGTTGCCTTTTTTGCTTTTTTGCTTTTTGTTGTATTTATTTATTCCCTTTGCCTGGGCTAACAAGTTGTTGTTTAGCTTTGTTTAGTGGCAAGCATTTGTTTCGTTGTGTGCTTTTGGCCACATTATGGCTGTATATATGTATAGAGCTCTGTATATATATACATATGTCTGTAAGTGCCTTTTTTTTTTGGTTAGCTCTTTTAATTGCTTAACAAAATTTGTATGAGTTTTTTTTTAACTTTTGCTTTTGCTTTTTTTCCGGTGCACTTTATTGTTTGTTTAATTCGTCATATTAATTTAATTATTAACATTCTTAATCTGGGCTTAATGCTTTTAATTTGTGTGGATTTTAAATATGCCGCTGTGTGTTGCTTTTAAGCATTTGATTTGTCTTTTATATGAATAATTCGTGGGCTTGCTATAATTATTTATATTTTAATTGATTTAAATTCTGTAAGAGTTGTGTTTTAATTCCGAGCTGAGCTGCAAAGAAACAAGAAAATTGAATTGTTTATTAAAATCATTTATTTGAGTTTGTAAATTAGTATAATGAAAAAAATTACTCATACGCAACGTACAATTAATATTAGTATTAAAACCATTAAGACTATTCTTTTTCTTTTGGGTTGCCCAAAACCAAATCGAAAGTTCTTGGGCTATAAAAAAGACAAAATAAAATTAATTGAGATTAGGTTAGGTTAGGGCGGCAGTTGGGACCGACATCCCAACTCACTTAGGCCAAGGATAGGCCCTTTGTGATACCGCTAGTGAGCCAATTCACCACATTTCCCCACTTGATGGGTCCCCTACGAAAGTTGAGTAAGCCATCCGGCTGCCTGAATGAACCTTAAAAGACATTTTGGACTCTGTTCAGAGAGCCGAAATAGATCATTTAGAAAATGTGCCCAGTCCTGGGCAATTACAGAAAAAGTGTTCCACCGTCTCCAGCTCCTCTTCATCGCCACAGCTTCTACAGAAGTCGTGGTGGGGAGCATTCAAACGGGATGCGTGGTTTCCCACCAACCAGTGTCCCGTAATAGCACGAATGACAGATGAGCACTGGACTCTATTCAGACAGCAAAGTTTTTTGGTTCTTTTACTGCAGTATGTCGGCCAGGTTTGCCGCGAGATTCTACACGTGTTCGATGTCCGATTCCACGTTTTATTTGCACAGAGAGCGAAAAAGTTTCGTATTCTCAGTTTACAGCTGGCCATGGGTATACCCAGGCCCTCTTTATCTTGAAGGAGGATGCTGTTAGTTCCTTTCCTAGCCAGTTCATCCGCAATGCAATTTCCCTTAAAGTCCCTGTGTCCTGGAACCCATATCAGGTGAATTGAAAGCTGCTCAGCCATCTCCCCTAGAGACAAGCGGCAGTCATTCACTGACTTCATACACGAAGTCATCGAGACTAGGGACTTAATAGCCGCTTGGCTGTCCGAATATATACAGATATTCTTCTCTTGGACTTGTAGGTTTTTTATTGTAGTTAAAGCCTCCCGGATTGCTGTGACCTCTGCTTGAAAGACACTGCATTGGTCCGGGAGCCTAAAAGCAATTCTAATGTCGAAATCCTCGACGTAGACCCCTCCCCCTACACGGTCGTCTAGCTTGGAACAGTCCGTGTATAATTGAGATTATGAAGCTGAACAAATAAAAAGAGGTTTCATGGTAGTGTCCTTTTTTGGCAATAGCCATTTTAAACTTATTCCGACCACATTTAACTTTAAAATTAAACTGCTTTGAGGCCAGAAATTATTTATATGAATATCTTGTAGTGTTATCCAGTTTACTGACTTTTCCACAATTGCTAGTTTTAACTCTCTTAGAGCAGCTGTCGTGCATCATTTCCATCTTAGAATAGAATTTGCCGCAAATTGCCTATAATTTGTGTACTGAAATGTTTATATACTACTTATGCCACACGCTAGAAGATCATATCAGACATTTAAAGTCCACACCACAAAATAAATGGCCAAACAAAAGTGCACAAATAAATGGCAACTTGTATACATTTGTGGGTCAACTGTGGGGCTGGGCCAAGTGCAGTCCATTGGGTGCATATTTTATGTAGCACATAACTATACAAATACGAGGGTAGGTCAAAAAGTAAATCATTTTTTATTGACTAATTATTGTCAAAGTTTTTGCCAACAATGTGGCCAATAGAACGATTTCTCAAATAAATGATGAGATTTAAAATTCATTGGAAACAGTTCATGATTGAACAGTCAATAAATAAATTTTATGAGGATCACTTGGATCGGCCAACAGAAATCATCAGCCCAGAAAGACAAAGTCAAAGGAATATTCTGGGTGCAACGACAAATAAGGCGGGAGGGTATTGCTGAGCAGAAATCACGTGCAAAAAATACAATTTATCACATTTTTAAGAAGTTAAAATTAAATTTGAATTAAAAAAAATATAAATTAAAAATATATACATTTTTTTTCATTTTCAAATTTAAATCAAAAAATGTTTTTCTTTTTAAATTACAAAAAATAAATTTTTTTTAAATCAAATTATTATTATTATTATTATATTTTAATTTTTATTTTTAATATAATATTTTTGAGGTTCTATGGCGTTAATGAAACAATGTATTTTATATTTTTCCAAAAAAAAATTATTCAAATATCTTTTTTTCCTTAGAAACCTACTTTCGTTAGAAAATTCAAAATTTTCTAATTCAAATCCAAATATTTATTTCTGATTTAATATTTTGTCATTCATAAAAAATTGTTTTTATCATTCATCTTTATTCACTTAGGAAATATGGAGACATACTCGTTAAAATATATTTATTTTAAAAATGTTTTATCTTTTTTTTTTTTAATTATTAAGTTATCCTTATTCATTTAGAAGATATGCAGATATACTCAATAACAAATTGGAATTTTCTTATAAAGAATCAAAACTTTTATTTTAAGGGGCGCACCTAGTGTGAAATTTTCAAAAAATCTATTTTTTTTTCCATATTTCGATAGGTTATACCTTTAAAAATAACATACTAAAATTTTAAATCGATATCTTAAATAGTTTTTGAGTTACAGCCATTTAAAAGAGTAGCCGCTCGGCAGTTAGATAGTTGCATTGGCTAGGGGATATACCTGAGATCGCGTGTCATTTCAAAAATATTTAATATTTCATTTCAAAAATTTTACTGTATATTCTCAAAACATGTATAAATATACCCTCAAAATTTTAAATAGATGGATTTACTAGTTTTTTTTTTTTAATTCCCAAAAATGGCCTTTTTTTAGGTTGTCACACTAGGTGTGCCCTTTAAACACGATTTTCTCGAAACAGCATTTTTCGAATTTGCTGGAGTGATTACTCGGAGACAAATGATCCGATCCCTATCAAATTTTTTTGCATCTCCTCTATATAGTTCTCCATACGATGACCGTCCAGTTTTTTGATCTGATCAAAAATCGAATTTTGTCAGGCCAAAAACGCCCGAAATTTTGGGAAAAATTTAACTTTTTTTTTCAACATGCCGCCATTTTGTCAATTTTTGATTTTTTTGTTCGCCCGAGGGTAATCGTACAGACAATATGTTTTAGTTTAACGAAAATTTTGCAATCACTCCAGCAGTGGAGGACCTTTTTTTTGGCGCCGCCGGAGATCGCGTGTCATTTCAAAAATATTTAATATTTTATTTCAAAAATTTTACAGTGTATTCTCAAAACATGTATAAATATACCGTAAAAATTTTAAATAGATGGATTCACTAGTTTTGTTTTTTTTTTAATTCCCAAAAATGGACTTTTTTTAGGTTGTCACACTAGGTGTGCCCTTAAATTTAATATTTCATCTTTCTTTAAAAAAAATTTATCAAACATCTTTATTCAGATTCATATTAGAAGATATGGAATCTGAAAAAAAATCTAAATCAAAAAAATCTAAATTTTCAGCTATTTTATATTTTTCAGAAATTTAAATATGGAATTCACTTAGAAGATATGGAGGTATACTTGTTAAAAACTCGAAATATTATATTTCAAATCCAAATATTTAGCTTAAATTTAATATTTTATCAGGAACCCAATTTTTTTTAACATCTTTATTCATTAAGGATTCATATATTCTCGTTCAAAATTAAAAATTTGCTAATTCAAATCCAAATAATTATTTTAAATTTAATATTTATTTATTTTTTGTAACTATTAAAATATTTGTATTTATTTAGGGGATATGCATATATACTCAATAACAAATTGAAATATTCTTATTTTAATCAAAATTTTTATTTTTTATTAAATCTTTTTCAAAAAAAAAATTATTCAAATTTTTTGTTCTCTTAGGAGCATAGGGCCTCGATATGAAAATACACTCGTTAAAAGTTCGAAATCTTCTGATCCCATTCTAAATATTTTATTTTAATTTTATTTCATTCATAAAAAATTTGTTTAAAAGATCTTTATTTACTTAGGAGATACAATTGTTAAAAATTTTCTAAATTCAATTCCTAATATTTATTTTAAATTTACTCTTTTACCATTCGTTAAAAAAAATTTATCAAATATTTTTATTAACTTAGCACATAAAAATTATGACGGAATCATCTAAATCCAAAAAAAATTTAAATTTCCAGCTATCGATAACTCACAAATTAGATTTCTAGAAATGTACGTAGTTAATATTGGCAAGCACCTATATTACAAAAGAAAATCCTTCAAAATGGAAGAGGTCGACCGTTATAATGGCGTTTAAGTTATTTTCGTCGCTATGTCTTCTATTTTTCTACTCCCTTCTTCTGTTTTTTCCAACTTCGTTCTTTGAAAAAATTTATCCAAAATATCATTAATGATAAATAATTTTTTGCAAAATTTTAATGTTGATAATCATAATTTTTTTTGTCATAATTTTTAAAAATTCAGTATTAAGGGGGTCTTACTATGTAACAGTTTCAAAAAATCGACTTTTTCGTGTTTCTGCTGTAAATATTTTATTACGTTGTCAATCTTTAAACGTGTTTTTCCGAAAGTCGTCTTTTTAGAGGTGGGGTGAACGTTTTCCAAAAATTTGCCTGACCGATCTTGTCATACTAAACATTTTTATCATCAGAGAACATGTCACAACAGATAGACACGAGCTTTTTATGAAATTCTTGTCCACAAATTTTTAACAGCCTTGAATAGCAGAAAAAAAGTGAAAAAACAATTTTTTTTTTCAAAATTTTTTTATTATACGAATTTTTTGAATTTTTGAAAAAGCTCGTGTCTATCCATAGCCAAGGGGATGAGAAAAATTAATTTTAAAAGTTTTTTGGTTTCTGATAATCTGATCGGTCAAAATCGTTCACCCCGTGCGCCCTGGATACTTTTGACGAGGACGCAGTGAATGACGTGTAGCGGTCACATACGTAATTTTTATGTAAAACCAAAAAAACTATTTAAAGTTTAATAATGAATGATAACAATACAAAAAAACTGCTTCTCGAAATCATTTGTAGTTTTCTAGTAATCAATTTTTGAATATAGCGCTCGGAAATGAGGTATTACATAGTAAGACCCCCTTAAGCATTACAAAAATGTATTTTAAGTAACAAAATGGCATTGGCAGCTTCGTGTTTTGCCACTTAACTTTCAGCCTACCCTCGTTTATATATCTACTTGTATAATGCAAGACATTTGTCATGCGGCTGCCGCATTTATTCAAAGTATTTGCTGCAATTTTAATGCCAAAATGAGAGCGCAATTTCAAACCAGTAACAAAAAAAAAAAAAAAATACATACATTTATACTATGTGTACTATATGTATATATGCAAAGAAAAAAAAATATACAAAAATAAAAGCAAACCCAAATGGCCCAGACCAGTCCAGTCCAATTTAGCCCAAGCTTCAGTCCCAGTTCAGACCCGAGGCTACAAAATGCAGTAAGAAAAATTTATGTGCATGCATTTAAAAACGAATTTATGTGTGCGTATCCATGTGTGTATCTGTGTGTGTGTATGAGTGTGTATCTATGTGTATACAAATGTGTGAGTGTGTAATTTCAGTTTTTGTGCGTAGAATCGGTTCTGGCATATGCTGAATGGCATTTGCTTCCCCGACCGCCATCATCCGCCGCCTGTCAGCGACTACTGCAGGCAGCCCATTGATTTATTGTGAGTCACATTAAAATAGATTTGAATTTCTTTCAGATTTTTTTTGGAACTGCTTTGTTTCTTAATTTCTGGCTCAGCTCTGATATTATTTCAAGTACTAACTTAATGGAATTTATGTAGAACACAGAACAGAACCTTCACTTAAAATCAAGTATACGTCACAATAAAATGTTGTTTTGTTTTTAACTAAATGATGTAGGAAATTCTGTTTAAATAGTTTTTAAACAACACAACATGTATCCAAAATCCTCCCTAACAAATGCTATCCCAAGGAACCATAAAGTGATTGGTAATATATGTCAACTTAAGCTGGTAACGCCCTTGACAAACACACAACATAATATCTAGTACTTTTACTTATTAAATACACATCGCATGCATATTGTAATACATGATTGACATATAGATGAAAAAAATTGGAAAATGTTATGGAAAAAAAACAAATTACAATTTAGGAAATTGCCAAAGCAAGAAGTCCTGGTACTTGCCAAAAAGAGCCAAAAAAAATTTGGATTGCTTATAGTCCGCACATGCGGTATATAAAATACTCTATAACTTGGCAAAGTTCAGGCAGCTGTGATAAAAAAAATATATATATAAAATATATAAAAAATATATAAAAAATATATAAAAAATATATAAAAAATATATAAAAAATATATAAAAAATATATAACTATGAAAATTATAATTTTTTGTTAACCCCAAGTTTTAGCTTCCTCAACCATAAGCTTTGACAAAACAGTGGGAAAATATCGACCATAAAATTATGTTGTGCATTATTTTATTTTTAAATTCAACTTTTATTTAATTATAATATTATAAAATTTATATTTATTTTTAAGCGTAGTAGATGTAACTATTGCTGGCGCCATCTAGTGAGCTAGGGATGCGCCATCTTGCGTTAAGCATCGGTTAAACCAGATTTTGCGACTATTTTTTTATATATAAAGTTTGTTTTATTTATAATCTATACCATCAGTGGAAACAATTAATAAATAATAAACCCCACATATAAATTTACGGATATTGTACTATTTTATAATACAGTCAAACCTTTTCTTTTGCGTTTTTATTTTATGAAATTTTTTTCATTTTTAATTTTTTTTTCTTGCAATTCAGTGATTTTCAAGCAGTTAACTCTTTCAGGATCGAATTAAAAGGAGAGGACTTAAAAAATATTTGATATTGCGATGTTTCTAATACAGTCTGTTAAGTAAGAGCGTGTACGGCATTATCCGCAGTCGGTAAGGAGTAGATCTCTAAAAATTCGTTTACGAGTAAACATAACCTTTGTCTTTGACGCACTAGTAAAAAGTTCGATTGGAAGTCAAAACTTTGTCTGATAAGTTCCTTAAGTAGAATGAGTACTGCATATGCAGAACGCTTCAAGGCAGTTTTTCTCTGCACCCATCCAAAAGGACCCAAAATGTCCTATGCAGCGGCGGCAAAATGTTTGAAAAAGTCGAAGACTTTTGTCCAGAAGTGGGTGCAACGCTACAAGAAGTCGAAAAACGTCGATGACCTTCCCGATAGTGGCTCAACAGGAAGCGTGATTAAGAAGGATGAAAAAATTATCTTGAGTTTGTTTTCACGGAATCCTGGCATAAGTTTGCGTGTAGGGCAAGCAAAATTGAAAAAAAGGGTGTAGATATATCAAACATAACGATTCGAAATTATTTGCAAGCAAATAATTTGAAACGGCGAAGCACATTGGAGAAACCACTGTTGTCCGAAAAACACGTTGCAAAACGACTGGCTTGGGCAACAGAAAACTTTGATCGCGATTGGAGCAAAGTACTTTTCTCCGACAAGTCTTCTGTTTGTGGTTATTCTATCATACCACGGGCCTGATCTTTGTCTTCAAGTAATTTTGTCCAGCGCACCGTTAAACACCCTATAAAAATGCATCTTCGGGGATGATTCTCAAAAAGGGTTTCGGCACTTTGCATCTCTTCGCAGAGAGCCTGAATGCTCCCAGGATGGTCGAAATTTATCAAAAAGCTTTATTACCGACTGCCAAAAGTCAATTTATAAACAAAAAAGAAGATTGGATTCTGCAGGAAGATAATGACACCAAACTCCGCAGTCGTCTCTGTACCGACTGCAAGCGCGAAAAAGGCATCGTCACCTTGGATTGGCCTGCACAGTCCCCTGATGCAAATCCCATCGAAAACGTCTGGGCCGTCATCAAGCAAAAGCTTCGAGGAAGACCCACATTTACTTTCGAGCGCTTCCCGTCGAATATGCTGAAAATTTGGTGGAAAGTATGCCCCGGAGATGCCAGGTGATTATTGACGCTGGTGGTGACTGGACATATTATTGATATAATTGCGTCATGCTTCGGAACATGTAGAATAAATTGATGTAAAGAAACTTTTGTTTCAATCAATTTTTTAATAACTTATGCCTTACACGCTCTTACTTAACAGACTGTATAGCCACAAATAATAACAGAAAAAAATGTCCACATCCTTGGTATCCTAGTTTGGTCCCATCGAAATTTTTCCTATAGGCAACATTAAGCCTGTAACATACTCTACGTATTCTCAACTGCTAAATTTAATTTTTTTGCATATTTTTATGAAAAATTTTAATAAACAATTTGTATATATTTTTTGTATGTTTCAACAACATTTAATAACCAATAATATGAAAAATGAAGCATAAAAATATTTTAGTGAATTGGGCAAATATAGAAGCGTCATATTGAAAACAATTCAAGCAGGGATATCTAGTTTTTTTATAGTCCACACCATCCTTTTGTGACTCCTTAAATCAAATAATTGGATTATTCGGAAGTTATTGTTTTAAGGCAAATTGTGGGCGTATTTTTGAGTGCGATTTTGAAGTTGAAGTGTCAAAAAGAACTGGCGAAAATTAAAAAATATTTTTTAATTGTGCGAAAAATACTTTTTTTAACTACACTGGAAGTTAAGGAGATTTTTGTTTAGGCGCTTTTTATTGTGCGCTCCTAAACACCAACACAAAAACAAGTTGGACTGTATTTAAAAATGTGCAATTTATTCTCCTTAAATTCGATCGATTTGTTAAGAAATCTCTCAAAAATGAAATCATAATTTTATAAAAAAAAGGAAATCTTTTCTTGAAAATAAATACTTAATTTTCATTTACATCCTTTGACTAACGAGCTGATCCCCCTTTATAATTTTCTGGTACAACTTAACTATTTAAATGTTTATAAATCCAAAATATGTTTACTTCCCAAAATTCTTTTGATTTTTCAAGAAATATTTAATATGCACCTAAGCTGTCGTTTAGCAGAGTATAAACAGAAGAGGACGCCAATGTCAATGCCTTTGGCTCAATCAATTTGCTACCTCATAATATGAATTTGTTTATGAGGGGGGTTCGCACAGACAAACACATTGATAAATATGTATACGCATGCATACATTGACATTTTAGCTTGCAGCAAAAACAGCAACAACAACAGCAACGACAACAACAACTACAACAGCAAAAACAAGATCTACAAGAAAATTGTTGTATCAAAAATTACATCCCGCTTATCGTTAGTTTTACAAGCTTCTTCCTTTCGTAAACGCTTCCTTCCTGCATGTCCTTGCCGTTTTGCCTTATCGACTGCGACTAACTGAGTGAGTGACTGACTCAGTGACTCACTCACTCACTGACTGACTGACTGACTGAATGAGGGAATGAGTGCGAGTGCTTGACTAACTTGTCTGGGTGCTTCACTTTACTGTCAGGATGCTGCTGTTCCTGCTGCTGCTGCTCCTGCCGTGCAACTGTGATGTGGCTCAATTTGTTTCACTGACTGAATCAATGACTGACTTGAGGCGCCTCTGGGCATACGCATTGTCTACCATGCTCATCATGTTTATCCCTATTTATATGCTGGTGTTGTTCTTGTTATTATTGTTGTTGTGGTTGTTGTTGTCTTTAGCTAAGGCCTCTCGGAAACAATTTATCATCTTTAGTTTGGCACTTACATAAATGTGCGTTAAATTTATGTTTCATTTAACAAAGATTAAACATGTCAGACAAACAATCGAAAATTTCAGCATGGCGAATAGTTACGCCAAATCGCCCAAATTTAGGCAATAATATTTCAACAGTTTTCGCTGAATACGCAATGCATAAAAATAACATAAATAATTTCATTGGATTAGACGAATTTTGATACACTTTATGTGTAAAACAAATTGTTGCTGCTGTTTGTTTGGGCATATCAATTATTTTTGAGAAAATTTATGGGTTCTCTTTAAGTACATTTTAAGAAGGATGTACAAGGAGTTTTGCTAAACAAGTAAGATGTTTAAAAGTGCTTTTAGCTATCTTTGTTTTTAATAGACATGGAGTCATCATGGCACAAAAAAGTTGCTCAAAATTATTTGTAATAAAATATATTCGTTTTGCAAATAATTTTTGCAATAAACGCGACACACAATTTCTTTAAAATTATGAAAATTATTATATGACCGCAAAAATTAATGAAATTAATACTTTGTTTGGATTATTAGATCTCACAATAAATACTTAATTGTAAACGCTTCGGTAAAAATGTTTCTTTGCGATTATTTCCACCAGCTTTACTGCTGGCGCCATCTAGTGATCTTGCTGGCGCCATTTTACTAAAGCATTAGTAAAACCATAGGGCAACACTGTTTTGTTTGTTTGTCTGGGTCCATTTGCCTTCGCGTATTAATATAAAAGTTCACGACTATTTTTTGACTATTTTTTTTACTCAATTTGTAATTCGTAATTAGTTTAAGCAGTGGCTGCTACAAAACGTAGCTAATTTTTATTGTTTAACATTTTTACTGACTTATTTATTATAATTTTTTATATTTAATTTTTCGTGTGAATTATTCACCTTGAATGACTTAAATATTTTGGGAATTGTCTTACTAGCATTATTGGGCACTGATATATTTGCTTTCAAAATTACAAAAATTAACATAGTGGAAAGGAATCTAGACAAAATTTATTATGTTTCGAAAATGCCTTTACATTATTTTGTTCTAAAAAAAAAAAAACAGGTGTGTGTGCGATTCACAATCGATAGAAGTGAAACTTCAGTAAATTGACAAAAGGATGAGATGAATATATATAACAAGGGTAGGATAATTATAAAGTTTATTTGTTTAAAAATGAAAGGATTTTGATTAATTATAAAAGATATTTTATATTTTATATAACATATGTTACATAATTTATTGCTCAAGTTCCATATCTTCAGTTTCAACAAATGATACAAGAGGCTTATGATAACTAAAATACGATACAAGTGATTTAGTTTCAATTTGGTTGATATATCTTTGGAATACTGCATCTATTACCGTTTTTGATCTCGTAGTTGATTGAGTGCGATTGTTACACATTTTCAAAATATATGTTGTATCGAGAAACTCAATTAAAGGAAGCGCTGTATCTGATGCAAAATTTACGTTAAAATCCCCACTGAAAATCATCGGAGTTTTATCATATTGTTATTGAGAATTCGCGATACCTCTGGGGTATATTTGATCAAATTTTCATGTATAAAGTCAATAACTGATTAAATCGATTGGTTGGGAGAGATGTAAATTGCTACAATCAAAACTAAATCTCCCTGGTCAATTCTGCTTTCACAGGCACATATTTCTCCAACTTTCGAAAGCTGAACAGACAATGATTCCAGCTGTTGTGCATTGAGATCTATTTGTGGCGTAACAACACGGGCTCCATCGTTTACGTTGTGATAAATCGCTACTCCGCCTGCCCTTGTACGTGGTCTTTTATAATTAACAACAATATTAAAATTTGGAATGTCTACAATATCTTCATTATTCATCCATGTCTCCGAAAGAATTAAAAAATTTGACGACGTCACAAACATAATGGAAATTGTAAACGAATCCACGTTGCCAAAATTTTGTATAAAAACAAGCAGCTCAAGCCAGCTGGGCTTCCAGGCGAACACAAATCGTTGCAGGTGGCTATAATTAGCAACTAAAAGTATGCTACATTTTTTAAGCGGAAGCAAATTTGCTTTAAGCATCTTGGAACTAAAAGTATGCTACACTTTTTTGTATTTCTCTCTCTTACATGTCGTTTTTCGTTGCATCCGGTTTGAAATCACAACGATTCTAAAGAAGTTTCACTTCAAAAAAATGTTATATTTGAATATTGATATTGAATTTCGAAGTACCTTTTCCTAGCATATTTCGGTTAAAAAATCCCTGTACCGACCTTCTGGATGCTAAAAAAATTGTATGCAGGTTTAATAACATTTAATTTTTTAGCATAGAAATAGTGACCAAATAGTCAAATTCGGCTGGATTTCGAGCTCATATTCAGATATAGATTAAAGATTTCGTTTGTTTTCTTAAACTATCATCTTCAAAAGCTAACTTTTGGCATTTGCCGAATAATGCGGAATTTCTTGAAAACTAAAATAACACCTTTTGAAAACGATGATTATTTGGCACAAATTCTAAAATTTTTTCACCACGTAAGTAGTACATCTAACGCAGTATACCAATCTAGCTGATTACTGAATTTTATGAGAAATCGATTGCTTTCCAAATCTTTTTATGCTAAGCATGCAACAGCATATAAACCAGATATCATTTGCCTAACAAAGCAATTTTTGGTTGTTTTTTTTACAAATTTTGTTTGCCTTTTCTGAGAATTTTTGCAACCAGCTTTTTCAACTAGAAAAGTTCTTGAAAATATGTTTTGTATATACAAACCACATGATGCACGCAAAATACTACAACTATTATCCATATAAAGTGTATAAAAACATACAGACAGAGAAACGGACGAATGGACAGACAAACAGACAGCCTGCCGGCAAAAAGGATCACAATCAGCCAAGCAACCAGTCAACTAACGATTGCTTTATTGAAGTAAAGGAAGTTCTGCTTTGGGCTGGTTTTCGGTTTTGGTTGAGTTGAGCTGCCAGTCAGGCATATGTTTGGCAGCGATAAGGATTTTCAGTTAACAGCATTGCCAGGACGCTCTACAGCCAGCTTGGCGCATATGCTGCAATGGCTTAAGTGCTCAAATTGGTAAACTCTCTTGGCTGAGACTCCTCCTAGGCGCAGGCTGATTGTCTGGCCGACGGGCTGACTGACTGAATGTTTGACTGGCTCTATGTGAAAATCCGCCCCAAAGATTTACTTGCCCATTCGCATATTGTTTGCTACTGCTATTAATACTAAGCAAACAGGAATAAATTATTTATGTTGTAGATGGCAAAGCAAGAGCATTTATTATGTTTATCATTAAAATGCCAACTAAGCGCATAAAATGTGCAAAATGCCAACAGAACTGATTTTTGGGGCTAATAGAAAATCAGGCTCTAACTTCATGTGCCTGTAATCATAATTGCCATAAGACAAATAAAGCCAAATAAACCATTCTTAATAGATTAAGACAATAGTCCGAGGCATTTAGCAGGCATCGTTTTTGCCAGCCGGCAAAGGTAATGCTATTAGTTTCTAAGGCAACATGACGTATGCGCAATTTTAGACGACATTAGTGTTAATGAGAAGTCAAGGCGCAAGAAATCCATGCCGAAATGATTAAAAGTACTTCAACAGGCAAAGAACGAAGGAAAAGTAAAGCCAAATAAGAAAAAAAGTTTATTAAAAAGAATAAGTCGAATTTTGTATACACTATAATAACATATTGGGTTATTTTTAAACAAACATTGCAAGGAGTTTGATTTGAAGCGGGTTTATGCGCATAAGCTGATAAATTTTAGTATCTAAGATGGACGAATATACAGATAAGCTCTTTGGTAGACCCTATTACTATTTCATCGGCTAAGCTAGTGTATCCTTGATGCTATGACCAAAGAGTGTAGATAAAAAGGATTTAATGTATACTTGATAATGACTTTAATTAGTTAAGTGCCACAGAACTCCATTTTGAGTTGTACTAAAAAGACTATGCCTATATATCGATTACACTAGTTAGCATGCAAAATGAACCTTCGTAAAAAAGTGTTGTTTAGTTGTTAATTTTGTGTCGACAAACACAAAAATGGCAGATTTTTTTAAAAAATATCTTATTAGGCACATTTTTTAGTTCTTCGTTAATATCTCATGAGCAAAATTTTGCATCGACATAAAAGACGATTAGATCTTAAGGTATTAATGTGCTCTTTACAGTGATATATAATATTTGTAATTTTCAAACATTTTTCAAAATTAAAAATCTTAAAATTATTATTTTATTCACGAAACCAATTTTTGAAAAATTATGTTAAACTTTAAGCTGAAAAATAATTCTTTTACGACCATTTCGAGTCTTCGATCTACGAGGGTGGATTGATAAGTTTCCGGCCTGACCAAGAGAAGGCGCCACTAGGCCTACCTTGAGGTGGCGTTCTATATTACCATCCTTAGATAGCTTGTAGCTATAGTTTCAGCCCGATCGCCATGTTAGTTTAGATTTGAGAGCACACTGAACAAGACGCCTCTGTGTTTTTCTTGAAAATGGAAAAGCTGGAAAATCGTGCTGTCATCAAATACTTCTATTTGAAGGGGTTAAAGCCGAAGGAAATTAAAAAAGAGATGGACTCAACACTGGGGACTTCCTCCCCATCATATTCAACCATTAAGCAGTGGGTTTCCGAATTTGAAAAGGTCGTGTGAGCACTTCTGATGAGCCTCGCTTAGGACGCCCTGTTGAGGTGACAACTCCAGATATAATCGAAAAAATCCATCAAATAGTGCTGGAAGACCGCAGATTAAAAGTGCGTGAACGTATGAACGTGTGCAAAATATTTTGCACCAACATTTGCATATGGAAAAGCTCTGCGCAAGATGGGTGCCGCGTTTAACAGTCGACCAAAAATTGATTCGAAAAAACATTTCTACCGCCAATTTGACGTTGTATAAGCGTAATCCAAGCGTATTTTTCCGTCGATTCATAACCGTTGACGAAACTTGGGTCCACCACTACACTCCTGAAACCATAGAACAGTCTAAGCAGTGGATTGGACCAGGGGAACCAACTCCAAAGAAGGCAAAAACAATTTTTTCAGCGAACAAGGTTATGGCTACTGTTTTTTGGGATGCAAGAGGTATTATATACAATGATTACCTTGAAAAGGGTAAAACTATCACTGGTCAATACTACGCAGACTTATTGCAACGTTTGAGCCACGAGGTGAAATTTAAACGACCACATCTGGCGAAGAAAAGAATCTTGTTTCATCACGATAACGCACCAGCTCACAAGTCAATCGTTGCGATGGCTAAAATCAACGACCTGAAGTTTAAATTGATGCCGCACCCTCCCTACTCTCCAGGCCTAGCTCCGATTGACTATTATCTGTTTTCTAACCTCAAAAAATGGCTTGGCGGTAAGAGATTTGCGGACAATGAAGAAGTAATCGAAGCTGTAAATGGGTATTTTGAGGAGCTTGACGCATCAGTCTATAGAGATGGCATTACTAGACTAGAACACCGCTATGAGAAATGTATCAGCCTTGGAGGAGATTATGTTGAGAAATAAAAAAAAAAATTCTTAAAAACGTTGTTTTTCTTGGTCAGGCCGGAAACTTATCAATCCACCCTCGTATTATATCGGATTAAAACTACGGTTGACATGGAACCATTTTCTCGATAGCCCTAAAATTTGTAAACTAGCGTTATTTAGCTTTAAACTGTTGGATCAGAAAAAGTAAATGTCAGTACTCTTTACTGAAAATTATTATATTTCCTTCCCTATAAAGAACTCCTACTCAAAATATTTTACCAATACAGTATTTTTCAAGCTTTAATTAGAATCATACAATGAATAACTTTTTAACGAACCTAAAAGTTCGGTTGGGCTTAATTATAAATGAATTTGAAAGTTCGCTCTGCTTTAAGCGGTTTCAGGCAAGTTTTTTTAAAACTCAAAATTTTTCCTAAATTATATATTTAGTTTGGAAATCTAGCAAAAAAAACAAACAGTTAATATCTTATAATTTTTAAAAAGAATAACAAAATGCAAACATAAAAAAAAAATTTGCCTATAAAATTTTTCGTTATCATCTGCGATTTTCATATATTATGTTGTACAGTGTATTCTCCCAACATACTCTATAAAAAGAATTGACATTTGTTGTTGTTTTTGTTGTTGTTGCTTAGTTTCCAAAGCAGCGCCTCTCACAGCGTGCGTTCAATTAAAAGAAAGATGAATGAGCAGAGGCAAGCAATCATTAAGCACACAGAGAGAGAGGAGAAATATCGAAAGTAAAAGAAAGAGCGGAGAAAGGGCCAAAGGCGTTGAGTGTATAACCTGTGTAGCAGGGCTGGCGGGGGTAACAGCGGTAGCTCTCAAGCAATGACGCGTGAAAGATGCTGAACTGGCAGAAGTCTCCTGCGCCCTAAAAGTATGCAATGTGGAACTGTATGCAAATGTGCAATAGTCAAGGCAGAGAGCATAAACTTTCATTACTATACATAACGATTCCAATATGGATGGATGGATTGACATTTTGTTAGAAGGGCGCATGTGTGTGTGTGCGTGTGTGTGTATCTGTGTTTGTATTTGAATCGTAGGTCGGTTTTAGTGGCCTAGTGAGAAAACCTCTTTATAGAGCACAAACAGCAAAGTTTGTTTTGCCATCAAGGGGTTTATAGCAACTTGGCGCTCGATAAATGTCTTTTGACAATTTTTTATATTACCAGTTTATATTATAAAATATTATTGGTAACAGCTTCATAAAATGTTTCGGCCATCATTACGCCTTTAAATCACGGAACTATATAAATAAAATTTAATCAAAGTGTATGGTTTAGTCGAGCTAACGCAGCTGCCCCAATTATTTCATTTATTTATCGCATTTCTGTTGTTAGATTTATTAAAAAGAATTGAAAATAAGAAATAAAAGCTTTGATTACACCTACCTAGGCTTCCTAAGCAATATGCACACAATTTTGATAAATTGCTAAGCCATTGAAGGTTTTACAAAAATAATATTCATGGAAGATTTATTACGAGCAAAAACAAATAAATTGATTTTCACAACTTATGGTAAAGTTGTACATTGCCAAGTTGAAATTTATTATATATTTTTATTTATATTTTATTTCCTTTTTTAATGAAGCATTTTTTTCGGATTAATTTTGCAAAATATAAGAACCTCGCCTTCAAAATAATATTTTCTTGTACTTTAGTATGAAGAGTTAGCAATCTTCTTTTAAAATTTGGTAATACTTTTTTTTTGTTTTTCTCAGAAAATCCTAAAATAATTGATTGAAGATTAATTTATTACAAGCAAAAACCAATAAATTGATGTTCACAACTTATTGTAAAGTTGTATATTGCCAAGTTGAAATTTATTATATATTTTTATTTATATTCTATATCATTTCTAAATGAGTTTTTATTTTTTTTTAATACAAGATCCCAGCAACAATATTTTTATGGTCTTTAATATGAAGAGTTGGCAATCTTCTTCTTTTAAAATTTGACAACTCGCGGTTGATTTTATTTTTTTGGTTTAAAAATTGTTTGCCATTTGCTGCTGCTTTGCGTTCCATTGTAAAGCTTTTTGGCACGCTTGATCAGAGTATGAAAAACAAAAACGTGCCCGTTTTTTAATCGAGCTGGCATGTCCCACTAGGTAACAATAGTTTTCAAATTTAAGGGGAGGTTCTTTCAAATTTCTTTGAGAAAAAAATTTTTTTTTTACAAAAAAAGAAAGCTGTGTGTTCGTAGAATATGGGTACGAAAGGATGCGATCGATATTTATTGAAATAGAGCGTCTTAAACGCATCTAAGTTGCGCGCTCTAAAGGACTTTCTTAAAACTATAAACGTGTTTTTCTCGGACCCATTTTTTTCATCAAAATTTCAAGCACAAGTTTTGATCATTGTTCCAATTCCCTTTAGTGTGTCTGAAAGGATATAGTTTTTTTTATGGCTTACTAACAATATACATGAACTATTTTTTTTTTGAACGTCTACATTGAAGTTTCGTCAAAACGCATTCTGATTTAGTATAAGCATCGAGAATTTTAGTAATTTTAATAAACAAAAACATTTTTCATTTAACTACAAGAGGCTGTAGAACTGAGTCGAGGTTCTGCGTACAGGGGCAGACAATAGCCGCCATTTTGAATTTCGTCGAGAAAAAACGGTCCATTTATTGTACAATAAAAATACAATTTCCCCATCAAAAAAGGAAGTTTGTATGTCTTTTCTTAATGCGAGTAATAATTTTCAAACTTCGCCTTCTTTTCGGCCAAATTTGAAAGAACCTCTCCATAAGGATCATCGAGTGAACCTTTTTATGCAATTATTTTTTAAGATAATTTTGGGTCGAGAAACAGGTCACTGTAAACACCTTTCGATCTGATTCTGTTTCATGTTGATACAATTTTTGTCACGAAATATTTGAATAACTGAAAAAAGTGCCCAAAAACTTGTTTTTCGAAAGAAAAAATATCGAAAACGTTGCTAAGGCAAAAAAAAGGTTGTAATTTTCGTGTTTCTCCACCCAAAATTACCCTAAAAATCATTTTTTTAGGAAGACCCTCTCTTCGTGTAAACTAGTATAATTATTCTTATAAACAAGTTTTTGATGTGACTTTATTTTCTTTTTAAAGCTTCTCCGTTTGCATTAAAAGCTATTAAAATGTTAAGGCCCACTTAATATTCTAAGTATCCCATACAGTTCCGTGCTTTTTATACCCTCTACCGTATGGTACAAAGGCTATATTAAGTTTGTGCAAGCCGAAAATATAGAAGGAGAAGTCGGGGACACCCCAAAGTTACATAAAATATGGTCATAGATCTCAGAGATGGTAAATGCTAAAGTAACCAAACTTTCACATTAGATCCCATGTTATTCCATAGGAGACACGTTTATTTTATTTTTTTGATATCGGGGATAAATTATATAGCTCCCATATGGGTGTTTGAGACGAACTCGACCAAAAAAAAAAGTTTTAGATGGATAATTCGTTTGTTCAGCAAAATATCGTAACCAAATTTGGTATTCAAAAGTTATTTATAGTTCCCAATCACTGTACCCAATTTGATTAAAATCGGTTGACTATATCATATAGCTCCCATAGGACGGATCGGCCAAAATAACTTTTTTAAAGAAAAATTCGCTATATTTCGTTTTTTAATAAAGATATCGTAACTAGATTTGGCGTTTGGAAATTTTTTAGAGCAGTTAAGCAATGTGCCAAATTTGAACAAAATCGGTTGACTATATCATATAGCTCACATAGGGCCGATCTTCCAAAAAATCGGTTTTTAATCAAAATTTGTTGTTTCGTCTGTTTGTTAAGATATTGGGACCAAATTTACTTCTTCATTGTCCGCAAATCTCTTACCGCCAAGCCATTTTTTGAGGTAAGGAAACAGATAATAGTCACTCGGGGCTAGGTTTGGAGAGTAGGGAGGGTGCGGAATCAATTCAAACTTCAGATCGTTGATTTTAGCCATCGCAACGATTGACTTGTGCGCTGGTGCGTTATCGTGATGAAACAAGATTCTTTTCTTCGCCAGATGAGGTCGTTTAATTTTCACCTCGTGGCTCAAACGTTGCAATAAGTCTGCGTAGGATTGACCAGTGATAGTTTTACCCTTTTCAAGGTAATCAATGTATATAATACCTCTTGCATCCCAAAAAACAGTAGCCATAACCTTGTTCGCTGAAAAAATTATTTTTGCCTTCTTTGGAGTTGGTTCCCCTGGTCCAATCCACTGCTTAGACTGTTTTTTGGTTATGAATCGAAAAAAACTTCGCTTGGATTACGCTTATACAACGTCAAATTGGCGTTAGAAATGTTTATTCGAATCAATTTTTTTTTTCCATTTTCAAGAAAAACACAGAGCGTCTTGTTCAGTGTGCTCTCAAATCTAAACTAACATGGCGATCGGGCTGAAACTATAGCTACAAGTTATCTAAGGATGGTACTATAGAACGCCACCTCAAGGTAGGCCTAGTGGCGCCATCTCTTGGTCAGGCCGGAAACTTATCAATCCACCCTCGTAGCTCCCATAGGACCAATCGGTCCAAAAAAACGTTTTTTCTACAAAATTCGTTGAGTTTCGTCTGTTTGTAAAGATAATTAAACTAAATTCGGCATTCAGATCTTTTTTAAGGTATTAAAGCACTGCGTTAAATTTGATCGAAATCGGTTGACTATATCATATAGCTTCAATAGGAACGAACGGTCAAAAAAAATGTTTGCTTTAAAATTCTTCTGTTTTTGGTTTTTTACGAAGGAACTGGATTTTATTGCAAACTAGTGGTACAGGGTATCCCAAAGTCGTCCGCATTTTTTTTTATCATTTATTATTATTATTATTTTTTTAGTGACAAAATTGTACAATTACAACTTTAAAAAAAAATATGAAGTTTTATGTATTGCTATTATTTATAAAAAAAATAAACTCTGTAAAAGTGTAAACTGATATGCAAGAATTATTTGACTACAAAAAGCTGGGTTCGATGTACATCTTTTCCCTCTTAACTTCCAAACCGCGTCTTGCTATAATCTAAGTGACGTAACATTTAATTAAATATGGCGTCTTTAAGAAAATTTTCTGATGCCGTGTTGCGTATCAAATGAAAGTTCTGCTATATCTAATTAAAGGCTCTTGCTCAAAATCTTGCTCCGATCAATAAAATTAAATAAAATGTAGAATACAAAATTTAAAAAATATTTATTTATATAACTCATAAAATAATTTTTCCTCAAAGTGGACTATGCTTGACTTTTATGTTCATCATATCTTATTACAAAGGTCTGACTGACAAATATACAAAATATTACAGCCTTAAAGTGAAAATTGCAATAACGACTTTGAAAGTGACTTTTTGAAGCACTGTTTTCATGTAAAACCAAAACCATATCAAAATAAGACACATTTTGCACTAACTCTCAAATTTCAACTCAGATTTGTTTAGGTTGGATATGAGGCAAAAATTATTACTACTCTGGCATAGTTCAGGAACTAAGCTCAAACCATTTTGTTTGTTTAAACTGAAACTATATGTGTTGGTCAACAGAGCCAACTTCCAGCTCAGCTGTCTCTTAAGATTGCTTGGTTTGCTCTTTTCCTTATTGCAAAACATTTCTATGTTTTGTAGCATGTTGGAAGAAGAAAAGCCCAACATTTTGGGGTACAGTTGACTGGACAATGTCTACTTGTCGTTTGACAGCAGACATATTGCAAGCTTTGGAGCATTCCAAGAGCTATGTAAATTTTTGGCATGCGTTTAATTAAAAGGACTTTGTCAGTTAACTCTAGGCGGCACTACAATCATCATGTTACAGACACATCTATATAAATATATATATAAAATATATGTATGTATATAGCAAATGCTGTGACTTATCATTTTTATTGAAGCGCATATACAAACACAGACAGAGACTGGCAAATATTTTCAGAAAATGTGCAAACAGAAGGGCAAACATCATTCCAAACTATACAAATTTGTTCCATGTTTGAGTATGTGATGTCGACAGCTGATGGCTGTAATCAAGCTACAGCCTACACTTTAGTCGATATATTTATTTTATTTATTTTAAATAAAATATGTTGATAAATGGCCATTTAAATTTGTTATTGGTTGATTCGGCGTTACTTTTCTATTTTTTTCTTTTTTTGTTAAGAATTCTTTGAAAGCTTTTATAAAAATCTAAAATATTTACATTCCTAAAAGCAATTATTTTAGCTTTGGATTTTTACAAATTTTAACTAGATCAATTTTGTTTGATAATCAATTACTCACAAACATGTTTGGTACTCTTTGTGCAAAATTGATAAATTACTCAAATGCAAGCAACTTTTGTTTGTAACCCAAAGACAGCTTACTATTACAAATAATATATTTGATACATTTTTCAAAAACCCTACTACCACATAAAGGCTTATTTTCTTATCAACATGCTCAATTGCAAACTCAAAACCACATTGTTGACACTGAAAGCCATTTATTATGAAAGCGAATGTAACCAATTTTAATGAAACAGTAAAATCATTTGAAACGACCTTTTATATTTACTATAGATGTTGTTTGGATGCCTTTGCACATTTATTTCAATTTCTTTGAATGGTTTTTGTGTATGTAATAAAATTTACTAGTAATGTCAAAAAAATGTAGCATACTTTTGTGCTACAACTCAGCTACAGCAGCCACTTACAGGATGTCAATGGCGGCACAGTCCAACTAAATTGAATTGAAATTGTAACGAAATAAAACATTCAACATTTCTTCCTTTTTAATACACTGTACGCAAAGGCGGAAGGTGTATATTAAATTAGTGCAATAAAATGGTTGGTAAGTGCATATAAAAAATATAGCAAAATGGTTTAGTAAATGCAATGTTCCAAGCAGAACTTTTCGAGTCCATCGCATATCAATAGGAATAATTTTTTTTAAGCGCCTAGGAACTTGCATTTGAAAGCAAAATATTCTAAAATTGAGGTTCTTTTAATAAGAATTAAAGCTCTAAATTATTAGGTCTACAACTTTGCTCCCGTCGTTTTCCAAAAGATGGCGCTAGTAGCCAGTAATAGTTCAAATAAATAAATCACAGCTGTTTTCCATCAGTTTTGACATCGATAAATATAACCTTACATCGATATTAGTTAATTTTTGTTTGCGTCATATAGTTACACTTAATTAAATATGTCAACTTATAAACCGAATTCACGTCATTTGCGGAAGATTTTAATTTTTCATTTCAACATGAAAAAATCGGCGGCTGAGGCTCATCGGGTTATTTCAAGTACTTATGGTGATGATACTATTAGTGAAAGAACGTGTCGCGAGTGGTTCCAGCGCTTTCAAATCGGTGATTTTGTTGTTGAAGATCGGCATAGCGGTGGCAGAGAAAAAACTTTTGAAGATGATGAACTGGAGGCTTTACTTAATGAAGACTCGTGCCAAACTCAAGAACAGCTAGCAAAATCATTGGGAGTAACTCAGAAAGCAGTATCAAAACGCCTAAGCGACGCACATCATGGGGATTGCCCGGCCACACTCCTACGGCGACACCTCGACAGAATATTCACGGATCCAAGGTCATGTTGTGTATTTGGTGGGATCAGCTTGGCGTAATTTATTATGAGCTGCTAAAACCTTCTGAAAAAATTACTGGTGCACTTTATCGAACGCAATTAATGCGTTTGAGTCGGGCATTAAAAGCAAGACGGCCGCAATACGCTGATAGACACGAAAAAGTAATTTTGCTACACGACAATGCTCGACCTCACGTGGCGAAGTAGTCGAGACGTACCTCGAAACACTGAAATGGGAAATTCTACCTCACCAGCCATACTCTCCAGATGTTGCTCCATCTGATTACCATTTATTTAGGTCGATGGCACACGGTCTGGCGGGCCAGTGCTTCGATTCTTTTGAAAAAGTGAAAGAATGGATCGATTCTTGGATCTTATGAAGAATTAAGAATTTTTCCGGCGCGGGATTCGTTTGTTGCCTGAAAGATGGGCCAAAGTAATGGAAAGTGACGGACAATACTTTGAAACAAAAATAAAAGATACCATTTTTTTTTTATATAATTTTTAAAATTAAATCTTATCTTATTATCTTGTATAATTTGGTAGCAAATATTTTTCTAAAACCGTTTGTATCGGTTGCAATTTTTGTTTTGAAGCGTATTTTCTGCTGCGTACTGACCTTAAGAAGCAATACAGCTTATTGTTATGGTAACACTGTTACAATATTTGCAATATCAGCATAAAAATCTATTGGAAAGCAAATGGAAACTAAAATAAGAAAATTCTTGTAATGCTTTTCAGTGTGTTCCCAGCCTCTTTTTTACGTAAAATATCAACTCTTAATAAAATGTTATATAATTCGCCTGAAAACTGTGTAGCTTACTTAGCGGTCAGTGTATATTTTAGTCGTGGTTTTTCGAATACAACCATTCAACTTGTTTTATATTTTTTCCTCATTTTATTTCCTACTTTATTTTTTATTATTTTGCAATGTGGAAATGTTCAGCTAAACTCAGTCCAGTTCAGATCAAACATTTTACGTCCTGCTTCCTGCTCCCACTATGATTTTTGCATGCAGTTGTTTTGACTGTATTTCTTGTTGTTGTTGTTGATGTTGTTGGAGTAGTTCTACTCATTCCAATCTCTGAGAGACAACGAGAAAAAAAGAGAGCTGCCAGCATAGTTTTGCAGATAAATTGTATTACTTTGCATTTTTTGTTTTGTTCCTTGAACATAGCTTTTATATATAGACAATATACATATATATAGACACTGGCCTCGATACTCAAATCAGCGACAAATAAAACTTTTTTACAACATCACAAACTGAAAGAGAGTGCGAGGAAAGAGAAACAGTGACTAAGAGCAAATGTGTGGGCCGGCTGTGGGGCGGGGGGAGGGGCCAAGAGTCAGCCATGTGTGCAGATGAACGAAGGCATTCAAAACATGAGACCTCTTTGGATTAAGGAAACATTTTTCGCGCGTCTTTGGACGAGCGTTCGGTAATCGAAATAGAAAAGAAATATTACAAAAAGCAAAATGCACACAATTACACTTGAATATGTACATAGTTACTACTGAGTTTGTAGCCAGCCAAAGCTCAGGATTATCTAGGAATAACGAATTTTTAATGCCCTAACGGCAGAGTATAGGGTGGTCCATCTAGTGTTTGGAATTTGAACTACCGATTATTTTACTTTTAAGACGTCAAATATCATTCATATATTGGTAACTATTTAGTAAAAACATTGACATTTACGAAATGGGACGCTTTACGCTTGAAGAAAGTTGGGAAATATTAAAGATTTATTTCCAAAGTGGTGAGTCTTGACTTTGGCCGAAGATGGCGAATTTTATCGAAAAATCATCTTTTCGGACGAAGCTCTTTTCCACCTCAGTGGTTATGTTAATAAGCAAAATTGACGCATCTGGGCCAAGCGTTTCACGAGAAGCCAATGCACCCACAACGATTGACTGTTTGGTGCGGAATTTGGTCTGGCGGCGTCATCGGCCCATTTTTCTTTGAAAATGAAGAAGGAGCCGCCGAAACCATCAATAGCGTGGGCTACCGCGCAAAGTTGACCGACTGGTTCTTCGAACAAATTGAAGTTGAAGCTTTGGACGATATTTGGATTCAACAAGACGGCGCCCCGTGTCACACAGCGAACGCCACAATCGATCTTCTGCGCACAATCTTTAGAAATCGAATAATCAGCCGAAATGGCGATGTGAATTGGCCACCAAGAAGCTGCGATTTGACGCATTTGGACTATTATCTTTGAGGTGCGGTAAAAGATGTATGATATGCCAACAATCCGCAAACAATAGATGAGCTGAAGGACGAGATGGCAGCCGCTATTGCTATGATAAGGCCCGAAACAATCGAAAATGTGCCCAAAATTGGACCGATCGAGTAGCATACTGCCAAGCCAGCCATGGTGGTCATTTGACCAAAATTATTTTTGATAAATAAATGTCATGAACCAACCTTTCAAATAAAACTTTGAACATTGAAAAATATTCAGCCGTTATGTTTTTATAGCAAAATTAAATTCCAATTTTTATATGGACCACCCTGTATATAAATATATAAATATATGTAAAGTTTTGTCAAAATCGCAGATAATTCAGAGGGATTACTTAAATCCCGATTTAATTAGGGTGTTCACTTTGTTGGTAAAATTGCACAAAGGCAAAAGTGCCCAAGTAACGACGTGAACAACGCTAACAAGCTAGCTTAAGTGCAAAAGTGCCAGAGTAAAATAACAATCAGCTGTGTCCAGCAGTCTTTTGCTATGAGCTGGTTTAATTTTGTTCGAAAATTTTTTTTTCAGAAAAAAGACATTATGGTACAATAAATATTTTCTGATCTACCAAAATATCTATTATTTTTTTATTTTATTTATATGATTATAAATTAGAAGTTAATTCTAAGTTCTAAAGGTTTGAAGCCAGAGCAACGTTGGCCTTCAGGCTGTCCAAAATTCCTATTTAATAAGGTTGTTCACTTTGAGAAACTCTAATACGCAGCCTTAAGTGCAAAAGTGCCAGAATAAAAACGTAAAAAACATCAATCAGCTAGTAGTAGGCCCAAGTAAAGGCTCAATTTTGTGCGGAAAATCTTTTTTCAGAGAAATTAAGGCATAAAAGATAAAGTTTCGATTATTTGTCAGTACAGCAAATATTTTCTAATCTGGCTTGCAAAAAAAAATGACAGCTTTAATTATTGTACAGAAAACACTAAACTAAAAACTAAAAGTGTAAACTAATATACATTAATTACTCGACTACGGTGATGAAAAGTTTGGGATTTTCCTCTTTGCACTAAATGGATATGTTTGTACATCTGTTCGCTCGTATTTACTAAACCACTTTTCGTAATGATAGGAAAGAGGTATCGCTGGAAGCGCATTCATTGTCAGCTGGTTATAGACTATGTGACGTCACGTCTAATTAAATATAATAAACATTAAATCAAGCAAAAGAACATTTTTTTTTAAATTCTGCCGTGTTGCTTATTAGCTGAAAGGGCTTAATTATTGCATAGCAAAAATAAAAAATCGTGTTCGCCGTTTGGGTTTTCCTCTTTGCTCTAAATGGATATGTTTGTACATCTGTTCGCTCGTAATTACTAAACCACTTTTCGTAATGATAGGAAAGAGGTATCGCTGGAAGCGCATTCATTGTCAGCTGGTTATAAACTATGTGACGTCACATCTAATTAAATATGACAAACATTAAATCAAGCAAAAGAACATTTTTTTTTAAATGCTGCCGTGTTGCTTATTAGCTGAAAGGGCTTAACTATTGCATAGCAAAAATAACAAATCTTGTTCGCCGCTCTGCACTCATAAATTTAATTTAATTTAATCTGTTAGATTTTCGGAGAATTGCTCAATTAGAAAATAGCCTACCTACGTCAATAAAAAAACAAGAATACCTAAAAAATATATAAAATGCATTTTTAAATGTTCAATCGCGAAATTATCTCGACATCAACATCTCTATATCTATTCTTCACTGCATTGCTTGATAGATTGCTTCCTCTCTCCATCTCAACATCTCTTTATACATAACAAGGATCTTTTCGATTCTTGCTTATGAGATGTCGACCTAACAAATTACCATCTGCTCTCTCTTTATCTCAATATATCTTTGTCGATTATAAAAGTATCTTCTCTAATCTTCACTGCATTGCTTGAGAGATATAGACTCGAATCATTAGCATCTACTCTCTTCATCTCAAAGTCCCTTTACCGATTATAAATGGATGGTTTCGATTCTTCAATGCATTGCTTGAGAAATATCGACTCGAAACATTAACATCTATCCACTTCATGTCAACATATTTTTTCCATTATAGAAGTATCTTCTCTATTCTTCACTTCATTGTTTAAGAGTAATCGACTCGAAAAATAATCATCTACCCTCTTTATGTCAACATCTCTTTATCGATTATAAAAGTATCTTTTTTATTCTTCACTTCATTGTTTGAGAGTTATCGACTCTAAATATTAATATCTACTCTCTTCTTCTCAACATATCTTTATAGATTATAAAAGTATCTTATCTATACTTTACTGCAAATTCGCATCTACTCTTTTTTTAAATATTTTTAAAAAAAGTTCAAAAGCTCATATCCGAATATTTCAGTAGTTGCTGAAAAGGCTTAAATAAAATGCTCCAAACATTTCATTCCAGATCACGACTCTATGTCAATAAAGACAACGTCAAAAAACTTTTTTATATAATAGCGAGAAGAAAAAAAAACTTTCGAAAAAAGTTTAGTGCGTTGAAATTCCCTATCCCGATGGCATCTTTACGCTGTACATTTAAAATAGAACAAGTTAAGCCATTGGCGAGTAATGTGCCAACACAGAAATCATGTACAAAGTAAATCAAGTTTATTGCTTCCGTGAATGGCTTCAACTGGCGCTCTGACTGGAAACGTTCTCCTGTACAGGCTCTAAAAGCCTTTTCTAATCGCCATTTGACTAAAAAGGGTGCCACAAGGGTCTACGATGCATTGACACAAAGTGCGAACCATTGACTCACTATATGTGCGTGTATATGTGCGTGTCTATGTGTGCTTGTGTGTGTGCGTGCCCGTGTTCTTGTGTGCATTGAAAAGTGTCGCCATCACCAACACCATCTCCGCCATTTTAGCATGAACAGCAATGGCCGCCGCGTGTTGATGTATTGTTTGCGGTGCGCATTTGAGCGTTCAGTTGGGTTGATGAAATGATTGATGAATGTCGTCGTCGGGCTTTTGCCCAGCTGCGGATACGGATGCGAATGCGGCTGCGGCTCTCACAGTGCAAAATCAAAGCGCACAAAAAACATGCCACAAAATATTTGTGTATGCCAAAAACAAGCAAACCACCAACAACAAAAGCGTTATTATGAGCCACAAACCACAAGTACATAATGTGCACACATAAATGCAAATACATATGGCTTTGTGCATATGTATATAATTATATTGCATCATAAATTTATACAAAACTTTGACAACAACACATATAAACAATGCATAGTTAGCATAATAAAACTTAACAAAAAGCAAAAATAAAACAAAAAGCGAAAAAAAAAAGAGGAAAACTTTAACAACTTTATAAAGTTGCTTAACTTGGCACGTAAACTGCAAAAAGATTTGAAAGCTAGTGTAACAAAGTTTTTGCGACTTTCGTAGAAGAAATTTCAAAATTGAAGCAACAAAATGGACTATTATGCGAGTATATCAGTCAGTTCCTAAGATTTATTAACTTTAAAGTTCTGACAAGATATTATAATGGCTGCCAGTGTGTTTATTAAGTAGCTTAAGTAAAAGTTTGTGTTTTTTTTACCAATAAATTGAATTTTTAATGCAATTAAAGCTTATGTGCTTTTAAGCTAATATTGAGCTATAATAATAATCCGGAGAAGACGGACCTACTGCTCTTCACCAGGAGATACAAAATCCCGCAGTGGACCCCACCTAAACTAAACGGCTCTCTACTGACTCTGAAAACGCAAACTAGATACCTAGGAGTAGTACTGGATAACAAGCTGCTGTGGAAGTCCAATGTTGAAGAGCGTGTGAAAAAGGCCAGTAATGCCCTATACGCATGTAAAAAGATGCTGGGCTGCACTTGGGTCCTCTCACCCACTCTAATGCATTGGTGCTACACAGCAATTGTTCGTCCGATACTGCTTTACGGCGTCCTAGTTTGGTGGAAGGCGACAACCAAAACGACGTACCTGAGGCCACTGGAACGCGTTCAGCGACTTTCATCGCTGTGCACTACAGGGGCTCTCCGTTCAACACCCACAGCGGCGCTAAACATCATTTTAGATTTACTTCCGATTGACCTCTACGCGGAGAACTCAGCTGCTCGTACAGCTGGGCAGGCGCAGGCAAAAGCGGCGGGTCTTTTTAGGAAAATTCACTATGGACATAGTTCAATAGGACGGGGGCTCTCTGACGAAATTGACTATGTCATACCGCACCTACAATTTGGGAAAAGGGTAAAGGTGACGATGGAGGAAAACGGCTGGCGTAAGGGCCTTATACCCAGTCACAATACCTATAACCTATTTACTGACGGCTCAAAGATGGAAAAGGGCGTTGGTGCTGGAGTATACTGCTCCGAGCTTAATGTAAGTCAAAGTTACAGGCTTCCGGACCACTGCAGCATCTTCCAGGCTGAAGTATTCGCCGCAATGAAGGCGGCTGAGCTGGCATGCACCAACACTTCAACTGGAACAAAGATTAACCTCTTCATAGACAGTCAAGCCGCTTTCAAGGCTATTGTATCGCACTGTACATCCTCCTTCCACGTCCTTGAATGCTAGGCAGTCATCCAGAGATTAGCTGCGGCTCGTAAGCTGCATATCTATTGGGTGCCTGGGCATAAAGGTATAATGGGGAATGAAATGGTGGATGCAATTGCCAATCGGTGTTGAGCTTCCCGAGAGACAAATACACGACGTACGCCGACCGATCAAACATCTCTACGTTATGCTGGAGTGCAACATGAAGCGCAGAGCTGAAGCAAGATGGAAAAATCTAGACAGCTGTCACACAGCAAAAATCATGCTGGCTCATTACGGCAGAAAACAAAGTAACTTTATAATGAAACTCTCACGCACTGAATGCAGAACCATCACGGGTGTACTAACAGGACACTGCCTCTTAGCGAAGCATGCGCATAGGATGGGACTAACGGCAAGCGAATTATGCAGGATCTGCAGGGATCCGGAAGTCCCTGAGACCCTAGCACACGTACTCTGTGACTGCCCAGCCATCTCTAGACATCGTTTGACCACCCTAGGAGAGCCAGCGTTTGTCGGTCTAGAAGAGGTGGCCAGGCTGCAAGTTGGGCGGCTACTTAATTTTGCTAAAAAAGTAAAATTTTTAACAGACCATCACTTTGCGTAATAACCTCAAATCTGGCAAAGCTAAGGACCAAAAGGTCTATGCTAGGCTGCATTCTGTTGTGGCCGGCCAGTATAACCTAATCTAACCTAACCTACTATACAAAAATGGTTGGTTTGTTCAACATTTAATCCTATGAACTGCCAGTTTATAGCTACTTATATTGCCCAACAAAATATTAATTTTACTCTGACCGAACTTAAAAAAAACTTTGTTTTGCCAATAAGCTCAAAGTATCTTTACCCAAGTCAATCATCTCGCGAAAGCGTTAAACAAAATATACCCTCGCTTAAAAGTCAATCAACTGAAATCAATTTCGAGCAGTGTTGTTTAAGTAAATAATCCCGAGCACCTTGGGGGCTCATAAGTAAAGGTAAAGTAAAGCTTCCAAAGCTGTTTAGCTTATGCAGAGACCTTAGTACGTTGCATACAAGTTACGATTTGTCGTCACGAGATGCACTGCACTAACACAAATATCCAACTAACCCGTCCAAAGAAAAACTTTTATATAGTATTTATAACATCAAAGCAACCACTGCAATAAACTTTGGCTTTACGGCAATGAAAACCTTGAAAGTAAAGATTTTAAAGCATTTAAAACTAGAGCATTTGAAATTAATATTGCGTATACGCACAGTTGCTATCGAAAGTTGTCTAAATAAAATAACCTAGAATAAAAAACAAGAGCTCTGATACGATAGTTGATCTTAAAAGCTTGAACCCGAAAAGGTCTCGAGCTGCTGTGGTACTTATTTAACTCTATGCCCTACCTATATCAATGTTTATAGCCCTTCGAAAGTCTAACAAAATCCATACCAGCCAAACAAAAACAAAGCTAGCTTAAACTAAGCCTATTTAAGCATTGTATGCCTTAGCTATAAACTCGTTAAAACTATAGAAAACATAAACAATATAAAGACCTAAGCTCCGCCTGGGCTATCATATCAATAAGTGCAAAGAACAATCCTGCCACTTGGGCATAAAGCTTTAGAAGTCAGCGTGTAGTATCTGATCTAGACCTTTTTTTATTTTTGTGCATACAGGTGAACCAGCCGAGTAGCATGATTGGATTTACTTTTCAATAATGATAAAAAATTATATTAACATACTTTATGAAGCTGGCCGAGCACATCCTTAATGCTGGCACTCTCTCTATATAGCATATATGCGTATAGAGCAAGCAGCATTCGCACAAAATCAATATATCCTTTTTCAACTTGTTTTATGATGCTAAAAAACACTGTCGGGTTGCTGTGTTAGGCTGTGTGTCTGTCTGTGTGTGTTTGGCAGGGCAAGCCTACATAACGTGTGCTTGTAAATTTGTTATTACGTATACGCCACGTAAAACTAAAGTGTTGCATGCATAAATTTTTTGATATGCAGCAGCCACACACCTTCACATACTCCCACACAGCAACAATACAAAAAAAAATAAGCAAAAAAGGGTTGCCTAATCTGGCATGACCTTTTTGTCTCGATAGACATAATCAAAATGGCGCGCTACAGTAAAAAAATGGCGCATATGGGTTTTTGCAGCAATGGCTGCTTAGCCATATTGTAGCGCATTAAGCCAAATCTAAAACTGTGACGTAAAATAAACGCAACATTTTGCCGCTTGTATGATATTTATAAAGAAAAACAAAAAAAAGAAAGCAGCACAAAATTGAACATGGCAAAATGTTGTGCATTGACCTTTTTCCGTGCGAATGCCGGCCGGTTTACTCACGCCTGTTGTATCTATGTGTGCGAGTATTTGTATCTTTAGCTGTGTGTGTTGGTATGCCTAGATTTTGTCATCTTGTTTTGGGCCATCCGGCGGTTTGACCGCTTTGGTGTGAGTGAATAAGAGATTCGCGCAAATTTCTGGCAGCTCACATGTGCGCACAAAAGTATGCTAGATATTTTTTCATAGCTATTTTTTTGTTATTTTTCGTTCGTGTCTTTATTTAACACGCATTTCTTGAATGACATTTTGTGTTAGGCAAAACAAGCAAGCATGTCATTATTATTTTTTTTTATGTATGTAGCCATACACATATGTAGCCATTTATGTAAGACAAGAAAAAAACAAACTAATTGACGCAAAATAGACTATTTATATTTGTGATGACTATTAAGCTTTAAATATGAATTTGCGCCTGGAGTTAAATTCTTTTAATATAATGCAATAAAGGGGTATTTGAAGCAAGCCCCAAGGTCTCATGAATGCCACAAAAGCAATAGGTCTAACCATCTAATCCTTAAGTTTTAGATTGACTTGTTTCAGATCTAGAGCTATAAAATTTTATCGTATGACCGCTTTATGTTCAAGTATTTGATTTGGGGCTACATCTTAGACGTCTTGTTATTCATCTTCTAAATTCAATTCACCTTTATGCTCTACCACAAGTCCACCTTTACTAAGTCCGAAAAACTATGGTCATAGTAAATAAGCTTATATAAATATGTATCAAGCTTTAATTTTTCTTCAATAGTTTTTATACCCTGTACCGTATGGTACCAAGGGTATATTAAGTTTGTGCAAGCCGAAAATGTATTTAACATATAGAAGGAGACGTCGGAGACACCCCAAAGTTACCTATAATATGATCAGGGTGAAAAGAGAAGTCGATATACCCATGTCCGTCTGTCCGTCCGTCCGTCTGTCCGTCCGTGTGAACGCCTAGATCTCAGAGATGGTAAGAGCTAGAGTTACCAAACTTTCACATTAGATCCCATATTATTCCATAGGAGGCAAGTTTATTTTATTTTTTTGATATCGGGGATAAATTATATAGCTCCCATGGGGGTGTTTGAGACGACCTCGACAAAAAAAAAGGCGTTTTAGATGAATAATTCGTTTGTTTATGAAGATATCGTAACGAAATTTGGTATTCGAAAGTTTTTTATAGTTCCCAATCACTGTACCAAATTTGATCGAAATCGGTTGACTATATCATATAGCTCCCATAGGACCGATCGGCCAAAACAACTTTATTAAAGAAAAATTCGCTATATTTTGTTTTTTAATAAAGATATCGTAACCAGATTTGGCGTTTAGAAATATTTTAGACCACTTAAGCAAATTTAAACAAAATTAAACAAAATCGGTTGACTATATCATATAGCTCCCATAGGTCCGATCTTCCAAAAAATCGATTTTTGAACAAAATTTGTTGTGTTTCGTTTGTTTGTTAAGATATTGGGACCAAATTTGACATTCGTGAGTATTTTATAGTTCCTAAGCACTTTACCAAATTTAATCCAAATCGTTTGACTAGATCATATAGCTCCCATAGGACCAATCGGTCCAAAAACACGTTTTTATACAAAATTCGATGTGTTTTGTTTGTTTGTAAAGATATTTGAAATAAATTTGGCATTCATATCTTTTTTAAGGTATTTAAGCACTGTGTCAAATTTTATTGAAATCGGTTGACTATATCATATAGGAACGATCGGTCAAAAAAAAATTTTTGCTTAAAAATTCTTCTGTTTTTGGCTTTTTGTGAAGAAATCGGACTTTATTACAAGCTAGTGGTACAGGGTATCCTAAAGTCGTCCGCGCCCGACTTTACGTCCGCCATTTTTTTTTAAATTTAACATCCAAATATTTTCACATCCAAAAACTGAAACTTTAAGCAAATTTTGAACAATATCTATATATATTCATGTTACGGATGTTCTCATGAACGCGTCGATGAATTTCAAATCGGATTTTTGCGCTGTTAGAGGTTGTCAATACGGAAGTTTTAAGCCTCGATGTGTTTGTGTGCATTGGTTCGTGAGATATACGCATTTTTGTGAATATCGGTTTTTGTGTGTATATTGCCATATATACAAAAACTGGTATTATTGTTTAACAATTTTCGAGGTCCAACATCATTTCAATCATTGAGAATAGTGAATGGCGTATTGTGTGCAACGTATCGAGAGGCATGTCAAAATTTGAATTTGTTGGAAAATAATTTGCACTGGGCTCAAACTTTAGCAGATGCTGCTATTACTGCTCATCCATATCAACTACGTGTTCTATTTGCGATTATTTTGGCAACATGTTTTCCATCAAATCCACCTGAATTGTGGATAAAATATCAAGATTATTTATCAGAAGAAATTTTGTTGTCCTGTGATGGAATTTACGCCGGAAGATCTGTGCTTGGCGATGGTTAATAAAGCATTAAAACAATTAGGAATGCTGACTCCTTCTCGATCAACGAATCAAATTAATTACCAATCAAATCGTACTGCCCAGGAACGTGAAGATCGCAAAAACTGAAAGAATTCGGCTAAGACAGACCCGTGAAGCGCGACATTCGACTAATAATGGTGCAAGTTTGAATCGAGCTGCAAACTAATCTAAGAATCTTGTATTTTCCCAGATAAGCCAACTAGAGAAGCTTACGATGTTTATTTACTTTAAGAGTATTCAAAAAGTTTGGGCAGGACAACGTCAGCCGGGCTCACTTGTTTAAAATATTGAAACATCCTTAAAGCTGCGAAGTTTAAGACGAATTCGCCCTTAACTATAAAAAGTATTAAAGCTTTCAAACCACTACACAGCCAAATAATCATATCACCTAAGAATCAACTGAAGTTTGATAGCTTATATTTCAGTTGAAAAATAAAATAAAATTTAAAAATATTTCAAGTGCCTAAAATAGTTGTATAGCAATTCTAGTTTCTAAGCCATTTTGTTAAAGTTTGCTAAATCTTAAATCTAAATATTTCTTTTATTCATGTCGATATTATGCTGATTTTTACGTACTACAAACTTTATGTGTGCACATGACAATCAAAAAATCAACATTAACTTAGATCAAAAGGACACTGTGGGAAAGAACTTATGAAAGCTTTAAATATAGACAATTAAGCTTATTTAATATAGGAAATACATTTACAGGCGCTTGGAAAAGGCTTAAAATGTATAAATTTTCACATATTGAGCTATTATATTTAAAATAAATTCAAATTTTAAGGAAGACCAAATCTGTCACACTGCTTGCACAGAGAAGATTAATTTATATATATATTGCTTAACAAAAAAGATTTTCAGTGCAGTATAAAATATAAAAAAAAATATTTGTTCATTCAACTTCTATCTTGAGCTTAGGGCGGCAAAAAGAAATGATACTATTTTTTTAAATACGTACATCTCGTTTTTTTAAATAAAAAAAAAATGTTTAATATTTTTACAGTATAGGACTATTAGCTATACAAAACCGTAAAGGATTCCAAAGAAGACTTACAAATAAATTAATTGTATGTCGTCAACAGAATTTGCTGATTTATGACTCTTAAAGAATCAATCAATAATCGGCAGTCAGATTTAAGAGAGTGCAAATCCATATCAGATGCCCAAGTCTCCTATTTTATTATTAGCTTTTTGTTCAATACAACAATTTCCGTGTCAGTATACTAACACCGATCCTAAATCTGCTTCTTATCTAATGCATTACAGCAAGGATCTTCCTTATTTTTAGGAAGGTTGGCCAATCAATTTAGTAAACCGACTATCCATAAAAAAATGTAAACCATATGCAAAAAAAAAAAACACGTTGCCAATTCAAACTCACTTCCCTATCTCTCCACTCGAAATAGCTAACTCAACAAAGCTTCTAGGCATTGTTTTGAATAATAGATATAATTGGAACAACCATGTAGATCTCTCAATCTGAAACTCATTATCATTAAGTGTCTTTCCCATCACAAATTTAAGAGCAACCACAGCACTTTTATCAACATAATAAATGCTACCATCATAAACAAAACCGACAATGGACTGTTTCTTTATAGAAGATCAAACGAGTTAACCCCCAGTCCAGTTAAATCCATCTACCATGACGAACTTCGTCTAGCTCTAGGAGCTTTTAGAACCATTCCAAACCACAGCAACTTATTCGTAGCATAACTTACCCCAATAGAAACCAGATTTCAAATTTCCATAGCCAACCTAAATAAATTAATCCCCAGCTCATCAGATTCCCCAATATTCAGACCACTACATCAAAAATCGACAATTCAAAAAGAACTCCAAAGCAAGCATCCTCCTAGCACCCTACTTGGACCGCCAGCGCACTCCTAATAAACAACTCTTTAGGCAATCGGCCCAAAGAACACACCTCCAACTCAGCGTATTAGACAGAATTTTCCCTCTTGCCAATTAGTATTCACGGACGGCTCGGAAATCCCTCTTGCCAATTACTATTCACGGATGGCTCCAAATCTTAATCTGGTTGTTCATTTAGCATTACAACGTCCAGCTCAGTTATTTATCATGCCATTCTTTCCCACTACACTTCAAAATTGGTTCGTCAGAAATCATAGCCATTTATCAAGTAATTACCCTGCATCGAAAATTCACACACAAATTACTGTATTTGCTCCGACTCTCCTTCAGTTCTTGTTGCCATCAAGAACCCTTCCAACATATCACACTACCCCATAATCATACGCCCAAAGCTCATCAAACATACTCCCAGAATAATTCTAGCTTGGATAGCAGCTCAATCAAATATTGAAGGTAATGACCTAGCTCACAAATACCAAATACCCCTTAAAACCCAACCCAACAATTGCTCAGATTTTAATGCATTAAACAACACTACACCAAACTTTCTAATACAAAAATGTGCAATCAAACCAGTCTAACAACACACTACTTGGCTTACTAGGAGTCTGGGATTCTTCAACCAGCTCACTCTCCCGTAGAGACCTCACAAAACTCCTCCGCCTTTATAAATTCCATAAATCAGCGACCGCACTGTGCAACTCAATCCATATCCTTATAGACTGTACTCACTTCCTCAACAGCAAATCAAAATGCTTTCCTAACTCAAACCTGTTCAAGGCTATTTCAATACCTTCATTAAATTTTTAAAAGTATGCAAACTAAACAACTTGATTTAAATTTACATTATTTATCAAAAAATTTTATTATAGGTTTATTAAATTTTATTATATTATATACTTAAACGAATTTTAGCGCATTCTATAATTTTAATTAGAAGCTGTTCATAAATAAATAAATAAAAAAAAATTAATAGGATATTGATCAAATTATAAACTCTGCATACGCGGGCTGTTTAATAAGTTAGTGACTTTATGAATTCGCCATCACATAATTTCTTAACAAAACCGCAGATCTGTTCGAATAACTTTTATTCATCCCTGCATATCCTTCGCTTTAGTCCTTTTGTTATGCTTGCTTACATTTTATTGTGGCTTTTATTGTTGTCTACTTTAATTTGCATATGAATTTGATTGCAAAGTTTTCTCGCACCCAAATGTTTCTTTCAATAAATAACTATACAAAACTTGTAAGGCATTAAATTTGCGGTAAATGCTTCTTATTTATTAATAAATGCAAAATAGCGTATAAATTTATGAGACAAGTAAGAGGGCAGTTTCATAAGTCAGTGAGTTTTTAATAGAAGGAGTAACTTTTAAAATCAAAGCAGATAAACTTATGAATTTAAAAAAAAAATGAAGTGGGTGGACAACAATATCAATATAGGTGCTTTAATGGTTCCAAAGAATGATATTAGATTTAAATGAGTGGATACATCATTTGTCACATATTTAATCTATTCAAAAGAAAAGCGAGGTTCAAATGCTATCTCATTAAAACTTGGAAATATATCCACAGAAATATTTTAATGCCCAAATAAAAATTAAGCCCATGGAAGGCTGTTAGTCTCAGGCCGATAAATTGATGGGGACAGTAATCTGTGGTACAGATTCGAACTTGATTTGAAGCTTAGATTATCGAAGAAGATTTGTCTATTAATCGCAACATCATATTATGCCGAATGAGAGCTCTTTTTAACTTCTTCTATTTTCTAATCTTTGTTATTTCAAAATCTTGCAAAAAACCACTTACCGAAACTAAAGAAAGGCTTAAAATTTACAACAGAAACGCTCAATTTCAACGAAATAGAAATCGTTTCCGATGTTCTTGTGGTGTAAAACTAACCATGATGAATTTTTAGTCGTTACTGAATAAAATGCCATTTAAATTTGTCAAAAGGTACAACTGCTTTAAGAGATATCCCTTTCAGAAATTCGAACCCTATTAAAACACCCCGTCTTGACGGTAATCGTCTTGACGTCTTGACGGTAATCGCGGCTTGAATTACGAGGGTGGATTGATAAGTTTCCGGCCTGACCAAGAGATGGCGCCACTAGGCCTACCTTGAGGTGGCGTCTATAGTACCATCCTTAGATAGCTTGTAGCTATAGTTTCAGCCCGATCGCCATGTTAGTTTAGATTTGAGAGCACACTGAACAAGACGCCTCTGTGTTTTTCTTGAAAATTTTCTTGAAAAATTGATTCGAAAAAACATATCTACCGCCAATTTGACGTTGTATAAGCGTAATCCAAGCGAATTTTTGAGTCGATTCATAAGCGTTGACGAAACTTGGGTCCACCACTACACTCCTGAAACCAAAGAAAAGTCTAAACAGTGGATTGGACCAGGGGAACCAACTCCAAAGGAGGCAAAAGCAATTTTTTCAGCGAACAAGGTTATGGCTACTCTTTTTTGGGATGCAAGAGGTATTATATACATTGATTACCTTGAAAAGGGTAAAACTATCACTGGTCAATACTACGCAGACTTATTGCAACGTTTGAGCCACGAGGTGAAAATTAATCGACCTCATCTGGCGAAGAAAAGAATCTTGTTTCATCACGATAACGCACCAGCGCACAAGTCAATCGTTGCGATTGCTAAAATCAACGATCTGAAGTTTGAATTGATGCCGCACCCTCCCTACTCTCCAGACCTAGCCCCGAGTGACTATTATCTGTTTCCTAACCTCAAAAAATGGCTTGGCGGTAAGAGATTTGCGAACAAAGAAGAAGTAATCGAAGCTGTAAATGGGTATTTTGAGGAGCTTGACGAATCAGTCTATAGAGATGGCATTACTAGACTAGAACACCGCTATGAGAAATGTATCAGCCTTGGAGGAGATTTTGTTGAGAAATAAAAAAAAAATTCTTAAAAACGCTGTTTTTCGTGGTCAGGCCGGAAACTTTATTATATATACTTTATTGTATTTTCCATTCATAGCTGTGGCGGAGAGCTCTACACTTCTGTTAGCGTTTCATTTGGGCATGGCATTTGCGATTTCTGTAAGGATGTTTGTTTTGAGCACCACTTTAGAAATATTTCGTCCAAAAGAAATATCATATTTTGGTCCAAGTGAGTTTTTATAGTAATTTGTGGCGCTTTTTGCCCCACAGATGGCAAAGTCTTTTATAAAAATCAATATTCCAGGTACTTAGATCAGCTAAAACTGAAAGTTACTTGAGGCTAAGTGCTAGTGCGTACCTAAAATCCCCCTCAGCCCTTTGGCTGCCACAAAAGTACAATAGTTTCAAAGTGGCGCGTTTTGCCCCAGCCTACCCTACCTTTATCGCTTATGTAAAAAACACCACAAGCGAAAAGATTGTTTAAAAAACTGAACCGCTAGGCCCATTTTTTTGGCTTCTTTTAAGGCCTCATTGGGTTTTCAAGAGCCTTAAAACATTTAAAGATCTGCAGGCTTAGCTTAAGTAGTTTGTAAATCTGCGCAGAAATACATTTGAAAATGGCTTACTCTGACTTAGTTAAGATACTCTGCTACACTACATATACACATTGGCAGTGTATTCCAAAAAACACAAATAAATAAAATTAAACAAGAAAAAACATCAGCGCCAAATGGCATAAAATGTCAAGGACGTTCAAATTTACTTTTGAGGTTGTTCTACGCTTCGCTTAGCTTATGGTTGCAAATACACACAGATACACACACATACACTCACACTCACATGTTTGTTGCAGTTCGACTTTGTGTTCAGATTCTTCTTCTGCTGTTGTTTTTGTTATTTTGTTTTACACTCGTTATAAGCTAACGCGGCACTGCAGCGTTCTCTGCGTGTGTGAGTGAGTGTGAGTGTGTGTGTGTAAGAGAGTGTATGAGTATGAGTGAGTGGTAATATTTTACGTGCATGCGGCTAATACCGCGTATGAGTAATATTCCATATTCGCACTCACACACAAGCAAACTCAGCGACGCAGTGGACTGACTAACTGTGCGTATGTGTGTTAGCCACATTGCTTATTTTAAGGTCAAAACGCGTAGAGCTTTTGACTTTCGCCGGCAGCTGCCACCAAATATCGTACTACCCGGGAATGTTTATTTGTGGCCTCTTGTCGCCTTCAATGCAGCTGTAGTCGGTCGGTCGCATTGTTACTCACAACTCGTTTACACTTTTTGCACAGTAACAAAATTTATTTACCAAATACCAACAAAACATAAAGACTGCGTCTGCTGCTTTTTGAGCCACATACTACACATACATATATATGAGAGAGCAGACATGCGAACATTCATATATTTAGTAACAAGTACATAACATACATATGCGCGAGGGCAGGCGAAAAAGTTATCTGTTGTGGTACTGTGAAAGATTTTTATTTTCTAAAATAATAGAATTTGGTTAAATCAAGTTGTGGGTTGAAATAAATGCTTAGGAGTTCCGGAGTAGTTTGAGTATGAAATTTGAATTAAAATAAAAAAGAATAATTTTTTAAAATATTTATGCACAATAAACTTAACTTTTTTTAAGTTTAAATAACTTGCTAATATCTACCAAGTACGTCTTATTTTTTTTTTCATATTATCGATTAATTACTGAGCCATCGATAACTGAATATTTTGGTAACCTTTCATTGAACATCCCAGATAATTTGATTTTTTTTTTCTAAAAGACAAAACTTTAAATTGAATTAAAAACTACAATTCGTTTTAAACAAAGGGCTGAGGTAAGTAGGGACTATTTTGTAGCCCACTATTTTTGGCGCGCTTTGCCTCACCCTGGGGTAAAACGTGCCACCTGTGGGGCAAAATGCGCCATACTAGATAACGCGGTTTTCGCGGGGCTTATTGCAGAAAAAAATGGGACACTTCGATTTTTGGGTGCGAATGAATTTCTTTTGGCTTGTTTGCTCTGTTCCTATAGATAGTCAAGTCGCTATCAAGGCTATTGTATCACACTGTACATCCTCCTTCCATGTCCTTGAATGCCAGGCAGTCATCCAGAGATTAGCTGCGGCTCGCAAACTGCATATCTACTGGGTGCCTGGACATAAAGGCATAATGGGGAATGCAATGGTGAATGCAATTGCCAAAAGCGGTGTTGAGCTTCCGGAGGGTCAAATACACGACGTACACCGACCGATCAAACATCTTAACGCTATGCTGGAGTGCAACATGAAGCGCAGAGCTGAAGCAAGATGGAAAAATCTAGACAGCTGTCACACAGCGAAAATCATGCTGGCTCATTACGGCAGAAAACAAAGTTATTTTATAATGAAACTCTCACGCACTGAATGCAGAACCATCACGGGTGTGCCAACAGGACACTGCCTCTTAGCGAAGCATGCGCATAGGATGGGACTAACGGCAAGCGAATTATGCAGGATCTGCAGGAATCCGGAAGTCTCTGAGACCCTAGCACACGTACTTTGCAACTGCCCAGCCATCTCTAGACATCGTGTGGCTACCCTAGGAGAACCAGCGTTTGTCGGTCTAGAAGAGGTGGCCAGGCTGCAAGTTGGCCGTCTACTCAATTTCGCCAAAAAAGTAAAATTTTTAACCGACCATCACTTCGCGTAATAACCTCTAACCTGGCACAGCTAAGGACTAAAAGGTCTATGCTAGGCTGCACTCTCTTGTGTGGCCAGCCAGCGTAACCTAAACTAACCTAACCTTGCTCTGTTCCTCCTGTGCCAGAGCTTTCATAGGCTCGGGACCGGTACAGATGACAGAAAACGCGACGTTTTCCACGCAGGTGTGAAGTTTGCGTTGCCCAAAACCAAGAAAGGTTAGCGCAATTTGCCCCATGGGTACATTTTCAAGTCGGTAACGCGTGGCTCGAAAGCGAGCCAAATCTTCGCCAAACCGATTTCATTTTCGTTTTCATCACCCACAAATTCCTATGAAAACTAATTTTTAATTAAGTCCAATAAACATTTTTTTTCCAAAATATGATATTTCCTTTTTCCTTAAATAAATCACAAATCAAAAATGAATCGCTCTCATAGACTTTTAGAGCTCTCCACCAAAGCTATGTATGGAAAAAATTTCGAGCATTTAGCGATTTTCGTGGGGACGGTAATCCAGGTTGAATACCTCCCTAGTGGCGCGTTTTGCCCCAACTTCCCATAAATTTATATGGTAATGAGCTTCTACAAAGGTTTCTTGTTTTCTGAATTTAAATCCTAACATAATGCATTAATTTATTGGTCGTATTACTAAAAATATACAAAGGTAAAAAACATGGTCTGTCTGGAACTGAAGAGCCATCCTACAGGAAGCCTATGTTCCGCTGCCAGAAGTGTATGGTTACAAAATGAACCAATTTTGAAGAGTATTTGGTGTATAAACCATTTCTGTAAATAATGGCTTGTCAATGGAATCAATCCTACTTATTTGCGGGCAGACCCTGTATATGCTTTAAGTTATTCGATTTTTCATTCAGCTGGCAGTGTCCTTTAAAAAACTTGGTCGAGAAAACCGAATTTTTTTTTTATAACAATGAAAGCTTCATTTTCGTAGAATATGTGTACAAAAGGATGATTCTATGCGATTGATATTTATAGAAATATAGCGTCTTGAACGTGCCTAAGTCGCTCGCACTGAGGTACTTTCTAAAAACTTTTAGTGCATTTTTCTCGGAACCATGTTTATCATCAGAATATTAAGCATAGGTATTGATCTATTGTTCCGATTTTCTTCATTTAAAGCATGTTTGTAAGGAAATAATTTTGTATATGGCTTTACTTACAATATGCATGAAAATTGGTTAAATTGTTATTTTCAAACAATGCCAAATCCCAAAATAAGTTAAGAAACAAGATTTTTTTCGAACATCCGCATTTCAGTTATTCTGATTTAGTAGAAGAAATAGAAAATTTCATTAGTTTCAATAAACAAAAAATATTTTTATTTCATTTTACTACAAGAGGCTGGCGAACTTAAACTTAACTTAAAAAGAGCCGCCATTTTATATTTCGCCGATATAAAAATGTCTAATTATTGTACAATAAAAATCGCATTTAACAATCAAAACAGGAAGTTTGCATAACTTTTTATCATGCCACAAAAATTTACTAAACATCGTCTTCTTTTCGGCCAAATTTAAAAGCATCTTCCCTTTTTTTTAAAAATTGATATATTCTTCACTAACTTCTCAAGCTAACCTCGCTTATAACTCTCTCTCGTTTACTAAATTATTGAACCAAATTTTTGAAAAATTGACATAAAATGTGAATTTACTGCATGCGTATGGCATGTGTCTATGTGGTCTCTTTATGTATGTCTCTATATCTATGTATCTCTCTATGTAAGTATATGCTCATGTGTGTGTTTATGTATGTTTATGTGTGCTTATGTGTGTTTGTGTGTGTGTGTAACTATGTATGCCGCTTAGTGCGGTCACTGGTTCAACTGACAATGTCCATACAAAGCGCTTTTCAGACAACTTGCCCGAGTTTTTTTTCAGCTTTTGCAGCTCTAATACAATTTCAAATCAATTTTAGCAGCTGCAACGTTCCAATTTTTTTTTATTTTTTTTTTTTTTGTAAATTGCCAGAAAGTGAATGAATGGAACGTCATGTTAAACTGGTTTAGAAAAGCGCACATTTTTATGCTAGTTGAAAGGAAAGCCAACATTTTTCAATTGAACTCTTTGGGATTTTAAACAGATTAGCCATATTACTTTGTTTGGCAGCAGTTTTAAACGTATCTACTTACAAAGCAACGAAATGATCTAAAATACTTGAATGCTTTCTGGACGTAAACTTTTGAACCTGCTGTGATTTTTTTAATGTAAGTAATTACTTTATAAGAGCTTCTTGTAAAAGCATTTGCAAGCAATTGACCAGCTATGACATATAAAGTAAAACTTGTTTCAAAGATATAGTAACTTTGAGATTTTTATGACAGAAGTAAATGAAAAAAAATCAGTTCTGAGAGCACAATTAAGTATTTTATCGAAGTCTTTTCATTTAAGAATGTTTTTTATCACTCTATTTCGAAGTCGTATGAGCCCAACTTTGATAATTGCAATTTTTACAATTGCTTACACGAAAAAAGGTGGCGTGCCTTAAAGTAAAATGTGGACGACTTTGGGATACCCTGTATCACTAGATTGCAATAAAATCGGATATATTATTCTAAAACACCATAAGATATTTGATTGCCAAATTAGGTACCTTCATAAACAACCAAAAACAGACGAATTTTTAATCAAAAATGTTTTGACCGATCGTTCCTATGGGAACTATATGATATAGTCAACCGATTTTGATAAAATTTGGTACAGACTTGTTTGAAATCTATAAGAAACCTCCGAATGCCAAATTTGGCTACGATATCTTTACAAACAATTATCCATCTAAAGTTCTTCGCTGTTGTCGAGGTCCTCTGAAATACTTCTATGGGAGCCATATAATGTAACTCCGATATAAAAAAGTAAAATAAATTTGTCTCCTATGGAACAATAAATAATGTAAAAGTTTGGTTGCTCTAGCTCTTACCATCTCTGAGATCTAGGTGTTCATATGGACGAAGGGACGGACGGACAGACGGGCATAGGTATATCGACTTCTCTAGTCACCCTTATCTTTGAGGGATCTCCGAGGGTCTCTTCTATATCTTACTTACAAATACGGCTTGCACAAACTTATATACCCTTTGTACCATACGGTACAGGAACCTTCATAAAAGTGATTTTAGGGAAGTTTTGGTCGAAAAATACGAAAATTACCTTTTTCTTTTCTTAAGCACAGTTTCCGAGATTTTTTTTTTTTTAAAACATATTTTTGCGAACTTTTTTCAGTTATTCGAATATCTGTTAAACATAAAAAGCGATTCGATCCAAAGATATGGATCACTTTTTACAGTGATATAAAATATGTTTAAATTAAGTAAAAATTATTGAAGTTACAATCGACCAATGTAGAAAAACAGTATAAGTTTCGACCAATTTTTAAAATTAAAAAATTTTGGTTTGTTTTTTATTAACGAAGAATTTTTTAAATTATATTAAGCTTTAAGCCAATAGATTATAATTATTTTACGAACATCTTGCGTCTAAGATCTTTAATATTGGGAATGTTTGAGCAGAGAGTTTCCGCCCCTTAGCTAATTTTCATATAAAATACCATAATAAACGTCAAATTACCTAAACATTAGGCAAGTAATTAATTTCAGATACGTATTTTACTTCTCTGCCTTCGTCTTTAATGTTCTCTAATATTTGTATGCTAATGCCATCCATCAAGATTCACATACCTATATCGTAATAATGATGAATTTTTTCTTCTTATAACGCGCTGCTTAAAGTATTGCTCAAGTATTTCATGGAATATTTTAAAACATTGTCAAACCAGAATTTTTGTAAACTTATGAGAAACTGCTTCAAATTTTACTTAACAATTTTGTGGAAACAAGTAATTTTAAACATTTAAAAAAATTCAAAATAAATATGAGCCAATATTTTAAAGTTATATTAGCTAAAAACATGAATGCGCTTTTGCGCGTAAATCTTTCCAGGGCTACAGGCGTAATTTAGCATGCCAGACGGGGCTAAATTTGAGTGCATTGCTAAATCAAACACACACACACACATTTGGGCACTCACACACACATACATACAATTAAGAGCAGCAAATATCATAATGACAATAAGCTTGATGATGACAATGATGATGATGATGATGATGGTGATTCAGATTACTGTCATGGCAGTCATGACTCCCCAAAGAGTAAACACACTGCTTACAACCGGCGTAAAAACACACATGAAATGAAATATGTAAGCGAAATAAAAACAGAATTGCGCGAAAACAAAAAAAAATGCCAAAAGCGTCACATGTGGCGCATAAGTAACTAAAAATTATATTTGTAAATATTAAAGTGTGACGTTTGCTTAAAAAATTTTGCAACGTGATTTCGAGAACGGCAATAACAACAGCAACAAACGTCACAAGCGGGCACTTAAAAATTACTTATGTATATGCAAACAAACGCACGCCATTTTGTTTGCCAAACGTATGATGTGACCCTCTCACCCCCTGCAACACTGCAACTGCCTAGTAAATGCCTTTGCATTACGTTATATAAATTATAAATACACATATACATTATTTACATTATATTTCTTTTTTTGTGCCCTTGCGGCAAGTGTATTGGATTTGACATAGAGTTTGTGTTAAGCACAATAAAGCTATTAACTGAAACAAGTTCCGAGGGCAGATTTAAGAGTATGCATGGAAATTTTATACCCAAGAACAGAATAGATTTGTGCAATATATTTAGCTGGTAAAAACAAGACACTAATTGTCTATTTGCATAGGCAGGAGGACTCATGTTTTTAGATAGTTTCAATAAGTCTAAAAAAATGTATGGGTACGATTTCCGAAAAAATGTACCTCCTTTGAGATGTTTGCAAGTTATTTAAAGAATATCCAATACGATTTCCAACTTTTAAATTTAAACAGGCATTTTGCTTGAACCAATTATCCTACAATCTAGATTTAAGTCTTGGTTGATGCATAGACAACCTCTTATTTTTCTTCGTTACTGTATTTAAAAAATTTTTGATACCCTGTACCGTATGGTACAAAGGGAATATTAAGTTTGTGCAAGCCAAAAATGTATGCAACATATAGAAGGAATTCTCGGAGACACCCTAAAGTTACCTAAAATATGATCAGGTTCAATAGAGAAGTCGATATACCCATGTCCGCATGTCCGTCTGTCCGTCCGTCCATTTGAAGGCCTAAATCTCAGAGATGGTAAGAGCTAGAGTAACCATCACATTAGATCCCATATTATTCCATAGGAAACAAGTTTATTTTATTTTTTTGATATCGGGGATAAACTATTTAGCTCCCATATTGCTGTTTGAGACGACCTCAAAAAAAAAAGTTTTAGATAGATAATTCGATTGTTCATGAAGATATCGTAACCAAATTTGGTATCCAAAAGTTTTTTATAGTTCCTTAGCACTGTACTATATTTGATCAAAATCGGTTGACTATATCATATAGCTTCCATAGGACCAATCGATCCAAAAAAAGTTTTTTATACAAAATTCGTTCTGTTTCGTCTGTTTGTTAAGATATTTGAACTTAATTCGGCATTCAAATCGTTTTTAAAATATTAAAGTACTGTGTCAAATTTGATCGAAAACGGTTGACTATATCATACAGCTCCCATAGGAACGATCGGTCAAAAAAAAAAATAAAAAAAATAATTCCCTGTTAGACCCCTTGGAGGAGGGGCATAGGGGATCTCTATTAATAACTGCTCGAACAGAACAGGGACCTACAGCTTATAGCCGAATCCGAACGGCGGTGTCTTTAATTAATAGAGGCTTTCATGGCAAATAGCGTCTTTGAGCTAGCGATGCCAGTGCTAGGCAAATACACCAGTGCTAATGCGGGGATTCGAACCACCGACCTTCGGTTTTAGAGGCGAGTACGCTACCACTTACGCCACCGACGGCCACCAAAAAAAATGTTTGTTTAAAAATTCTTCTGTTTTTGGTTTTTTGTGAAGGAACCGGACTTTATTGCAAGCTAGTGGTACAGGGTATCCCAAAGTCGTCCGCGCCCCACTTAACGTACGCCATTTTTGTTTTAATTATTTTTGAAAATAATATTGAGATCTGATAATATTCAATTCGGTTTTTAAATAGTCTCAAAACATGTTGGAGAGAAGAAAACATTTAAGATCTCGGCTCCCAAGCTAGCTTAGAGAAAATAAATTTGGTAAGAACATATATTTCCATCTATCAGTACATTGTGAACATCACACTAAATCAGTAAATAGTCAAATAATAATCAAAAACATGTCCTCACAAAAAGTATTCATATTATCGCATACTTCACATTCAAAAAACAAAGCCAATCTTAATATAAGTTGTTCTCCAAACGAAATTCTTTGATGCTTGGATTTATTAGCATTTAAAATTCAAAAATGTAGTTTATTTTCAAAAATAAAATTACTGGTGTAAAACTGGGGGCTCTACCCCCTGCATGCTTTGCACGCCGACCCTCTACAGTTATAGTATGAACTTATATAACTTTATATTATTATATAACTACTACTATATGTATACACAGAGTTTATCTGATATTGATGCATGGGTTGAGTTAAGTCCATTTTTACTATAGCACAAATTACAAACGATCCACTGTGCAATGGAGTCGCAACAATGAAGGGCATGAAAAAGTTTGCTTCTCTTTCTGGCTCTCTCTTTATTTTTTTTTTTACCTGCGTTGCGCACTTTTACCTGTTTCTTATGATTATTACTTGCTGCCTTTAATGTGCATAAAATGCTGTAAATTATGTTTATATAGTTGAAGTGCGTGTGTGTGTGTGTGTGTGTGAGCGAAAGTAAGTGTGTGTGTGTGTGTGTGTGTGTGTTAGTGCACGCGTGTGAGTGTAAAGAAAGTGAGGCACAAAAAAGAAAGACTAACGCACAACAAGGCGACAGCATAAACTTTGCTGATTATGTGGCGCGACAGGCAGCGCCAAGTCGTCGCTGCACAGTGGGCCAAAATTCGAAGGTAATAGAAACAATTTTTTTTGTTAATAAAAAGTGTAAATTACAAGTTTATACAGCTATAAAGTAAAGCACAACTTGTCAATGAACTTAAAAAAAATAAATATAGTTTATACAATTAAAAAAACTGATAAATAAAAACAATAAAATAAGAACAATTTTTCTAATTTTAATCGTTTGATTGTGAGCAAAATTGATAAGTCTGAGTTTGTATTTTAGATTTAGGCCGCTATACTAAAGCTTTCATTTCATTTCATTGTATATTGTATTAAATTAATTAATTTAATTTTAAATAAAATTTTAAAGATGAGGCAACTATATTAGCTTCTGAAGATTTTATATTTTTTGTCGTTTACTTGTGATATGCCTTAGTAGTATGTAGTTTTGGTAATCTCAATTTGTATTCTAAATTTTAACAATTATACCATAGCTTTCACACAATCTACAAAGAAATTGATAGGCAATTGTTTAAAGTAATTTGGAGGAATATTTTTTATATGGGACAATTTAATAGCTGATAATGATTTTATAGTTTTAGTCGTTTGTTTGTGAACAAAATCGATATGCCGTAGTAGTTTGTAGTTTTAGCAATCTGGGTTTGTATTCTAAGATTAGCCTATTCTATGCAAACGAAAAATACAATTTTTAATTTTTTATTGTATTATAAAATTAGTTTTCTTGTTTTTCATCAATTTAAAACTATTTTAAATATAATAAATAAAATTTTTGAAAAGTTTTTAGCTACCTACTTGAAGAAATATATTGCTCTAAGTAAAAAACGATTATACCTAATTTAAAATACCCTCCATATGAACGAAAAAATATAAATAAATAAATAATAAATAACATTTATTTTTTGCATTAATTTGATCCCTAAATGATTTTCAATCTGGCAGGTTATTAGATAGATTTTACATTTACATAAACTTGCCATTAAAAAATATTAAACTTTGACAAAAGAGCATGTTCTGCTAAAAAATAAAATAAAACACTCTTAACCCTTTCAGAACCGAATTAAAATGGGACGACTCAAAAAATATTTGACCTCATTAATCTTACCATAGGCACAAATAGTCACGGAAAAAAGTTCAAGATCCCGCCGAAATATTTCCTACCCTTCTTTTAGAAGAGTCCTGATACAAAACTTAACAAATTTTTCTCCCAAAAATTTTGTTATTTACTAATTTATATTTGTTTTAAGCAAATAAACCACTTTTTGTGTAAATAATAATAATAATAAACGAAAATGTTATTTATTAATTATTAAGATAAGCGTAAAAAACTTTGCAGAAATTTTTGGGGCCCTCGATGTTTTAACGAAAAAAGCAGTAAAACTTTCTTTTAAAAACAAATACATTTATTATGTTATGTATACAAATGCACAAAATAGCATAATATACAAAAATAATAACAAATGCAAAGCAATAGAATATAGCATTTGAATCCATTATTGTTTTGTCGATATTGTTATAATTTGAAAATTGTTACTAATGAAATTCTGCATTCGGCTTTAAGCAAATGGGGCAATAAAATGTTTTGTATCCTTCCTATTTAAGTATACTTTAAGTTATAATTTAATATTCATATTAAATTATAATTAATCAAAAATATAAAGTGCTGTTTTGCAGAATTGTTATTGGTTTGCCGATTTTAACTGAAACCCTTAAAAAACAGCACAATTTGGATTGCTTGAAAACTTTGGAACAAACAGAAACTGAAAAATCAAGGACTCATGGAAAACTATTATAAGCAGCTAAAGGAAAAAAGAACGAAAAAACCTATGCCTGATTTCTTAACTTAATAAAAAATATTATACATTAAAGTTGTAACAAATTAAATCAGAAGGAAGTATGGTTGCAGTCGGAAAAAAAAGGATAATTTGTAAATGAATGACCCAGTTGCCAAATCGATTTACTCCACTTTTTATACCCTGTACCGTATGGTACAAAGGGTATATTAAAAAAAAAAAGTTTTAGATGGATAATTCGTTTGTTCATGAAGATATCGTAACCAAATTTAAAAGTTTTTTATGGTTCCCAAGTACTGTACCAAATTTCATCAAAATCGGTTGATTTTATATAGCTATATATCATATAGCTCCCATAGAACCGATCGGCCAAAATAACTTTTTTAAATCAAAATTCTCTATATTTTGTTTTTATACCCTGTACCGTATGGTCCAAGGGTATATTAAGTTTGTGCAAGCCGAAAATGTATGTAACATATAGAAGGAGACGTCGGAGACACCCCAAAGTTACCTAATATATGATCAGGGTGAATAGAGAAGTCGATATACCCATGTCTGTCTGTCCGTCCGTGTGAACGCCTAGATCTCAGAGATGGTAAGAGCTAGAGTTACCAAACTTTCACATTAGATCCCATATTATTCCATAGGAGGCAAGTTTATTTTATTTTTTTGATATCGGGGATAAATTATATAGCTCCCATGGGGGTGTTTGAGACGACCTCGACAAAAAAAGCGTTTTAGATGAATAATTTATTTGTTTATGAAGATATCGTAACGAAATTTGGTATTCGAAAGTTTTTTATAGTTTCCAATCACTGTACCAAATTTGATCGAAATCGGTTGACTATATCATATAGCTCCCATAGGACCGATCGGCCAAAATAACTTTTTTAAAGAAAAATTCGCTATATTTCGTTGTTTAATAAAGATATCCTAACCAGATTTGGCGTTTGGAAATTTTTTAGACCACTTAAGCAATGTGCCAAATTTGAACAAAATCGGTTGACTATATCATATAGCTCCCATAGGTCCGATCTTCCAAAAAATCGATTTTTTAACAAAATTTGCTGTGTTTCGTTTGTTTGTTAAGATATTGGGACCAAATTTTACATTCGTGAGTGTTTTATAGTTCCTAAGCACTGTACCAAATTTAATCCAAATCGTTTGACTAGATCATATAGCTCCCATAGGACCAATCGGTCCAAAAACACGTTTTTTATACAAAATTCGATGTGTTTTGTTTGTTTGTAAAGATATTTGAAATAAATTTGGCATTCATATCTGTTTTAAGGTATTTAAGCACTGTGTCAAATTTTATTGAAATCGGCTGACTATATCATATAGCTCCCATAGGAACGATCGGTCAAAAAAAAATGTTTGCTTAAAAATTCTTCTGTATTTGGTTTTTTGTGAAGAAATCGGACTTTATTACAAGCTAGTGGTACAGGGTATCCTAAAGTCGTCCGCGCCCGACTTTACGTCCGCCATTTTTTATTAAAGATATCGTAGCTAGATTTGGCGTTGAGAAATTTTTCAGATCTTTTTTAAGGTATTTAATCACTGTGTCAAATTTTATTAAAATCGGTTGACTATATATATACTATATATAGCTCCCGTAGGAACCCTAAAAAATTATTCTGTTTTTGGTTTTTTGTGAAGAAACCGGATTTTATTGCAAGCTAGTGGTACAGGGTATCCCAAAGTCGTCCGCGCCCGACTTTACGTACGCCATTTTTCATAGATACCAAAGTTATCGTCACAAAATATAATAAATTTAAATGTAGAACTTAACTGGAATTTAATTACAATATATATTATTTTCTAGTTTTTCTCAAATATTTGTTTTATAAAGTTAATCGATTTGGCTTGTGAACTTTTCAAATATCGAATCTCTATAAGAAGATTTAGCAAAGGATAATTTCTTCTAGCTCATTGCTTGACTCTATTAACCTAACTTATAATTTTAAAACATATATCAAAACACTTTTAGTTTTATACTAGAGCTATAAATGACGCAAATCAAAATTCCATTTAAAAAGCCTTCCCGCCCATTGTACACCGGCTGGGCACAGGTGGAGCCAAAAAAAAATAATAAAATAAAACTTTCAGTCGGACTAGTAGCGTCCGTTTTGGCCATTTGTTTTATGCACATTGCGACAAGAAGACGGAAAAAAATTAAAAATATAAAATATACTATAAAAAATAAAAACGAAAATGAAAAAAAAAACCTGACGACAACTGAAATTTGTCCTTTGTGTGTATGTGTGTGTGTGTGTGTGGCCCCGCAACACGCAGCAGAGCCGCCGTTTTTAACCTCAAATTTGTTGAGTATTCATTACGGTTTAAAGTTTAATGAATTCACGCGAACACAACTCGCTCCAAAGTAGAAGAAGACAGGCGGCAGCCATCTGAAGCTGTAGCCATTTGTAAATGTATCTGTTGGATACACTGGACGCACTGCGTGTTGCGTAGCTACCTATCTCTGTCCCCGCCTGCTTTTTGGGCACTTTTCGGTAAGTAATTTATGTTGTTGCTGTTTGTTGCTCTTGTTGTTGTGTTTTTGGGATGTCGTTGTTGCTGCTGCTGCTGCTGCTATCTTTGTTGTCGTTGCCGTTGTGCATAACATTTTGTTTGATATCAAATGGTTGGTATTTTTAATTAAATTATCCAAGCAAGCAGAGAAAAACTCGCTTTAAATGCTTAGCAAAAGTTTGCGCGCATCAGCGAAATGAGCGCAGCCAAAATGTAGGCAACACTTTTTTTTTCTTCTTCTTTTTTTAGCTTCAAACGTTTTTGCTTTTTGGTTTACTTAAAGCTGGGTATAAAATTTAGTTAATTATGAAAACTTTGTAGATACTTAACACGCCGAAATTCGCATGCTGTCTTTATTTAAACTTTAGAAAAACAAACAAAACGTTGTACTATGCACATGAGGCTGGGGTAATTGCTGAACATGACTTTTTCATAATTTCATGGGTAAGTGGCGCTTTGAGGGTTTGAGTTTCTAATTACACTAAACACTGCTTAATACATGACACACATTTTTTTTTGGCTAACAATGCCGCAGGCTAGATACTCTTAAAATAAAATGTTTACTAAAAATCAAATTATAATAAAAAAGCTAATCTTGCTGAGTTACTTTACTGCTTGTTTGTGCCGATTATCAAAGTCATATTAGGCCAGCTTTTGTTTCAGAGTCTCAGTTAAGAGCGAGCTGTCAAACATGCGGAAAATTCAAGCTGAAAGTTCACAAGGGAGTTTTTAAACCCCCTAATGGACGTGTTTTACCCACTTACGCTAACTCTGCCTAAATCAGCTACCTCTGCCCTCTAGTTGTAACTTGGGGGCACAGAAAAGTGCGCAAAACATGGGTACAATCAACTAAATAGAGTAAAATCCTCTTGCACTACGTGTCCACCATGTACAACTAATAGAGACACCATACCAATTAAGAGCTCGCATGCTTAACCTGGGGTACACCTGTACCTGTAAAGCTTTGCTGCGCACAGCACATAAACCCAGCCATTTTAAGACGCAGGGGGAAATTTTCCACAATGGACTCGCTACTGAACAGACACACTAAGCTGTCGATTTTCAACAAAAACACGCTCCATAAATCTACGTGGACATATGGGCTTTAAGTTTGTAGAACGGCAGTGAAAACAAAACTGCAGAGACTTTAAACATTTCAAAACAATGCTCTTAAAAAATTAGCTGATGCTTCTTGGTATATAAGGAACAGAAATCGGCTTAGAGAAAATGTCATAGTTTTCAGAGGGCACATCATAGATTTACTAAGCGAAAGATACGAGGCTTCAAATTTAAGACGCCGGAAAGCATAATTATATATACAATTCAAACTACATTTTGTACACATTATTTATGATATAGTTAGGGATCAAAATTACTTTCTAGATAATATTTGTATAGGTAGTACTTAGAGCTCCATGAATGTGCTTGCCTAAGCATATCCGGGTTTTACGAAGAAGTTATTAAAAAAAAATACCAAAACGACACACAAAATTACTTGATCGATTGTAAAGCTGTTTAAAGGGTCTCTCTGGAAAAAAAAACGTACCTATTTTTTTCTGAATGGATTTCTATATCTATAAACTAAAATCAAAATTACGAATTTAACAGTAATCAGGCTATCTCATGAAGCAGATAGTAAAAGGTTATTTACTACATTAAGGTTGAAAGCCATACTAAAGGTAATAATCTGCTTATGGCCTTTTTTGACAAGAAGTTGTTTTATGAGACAATAGAGAAAAGTTAGAAATGGTAAACGATAAAAATAGGGTATCTCAAAGTGCTAATAACCCACTGAGGTAAAAATAACATATTACAGAAATATTTAGAAACGCCTCGGAAAAAAACACCCTGCTCTCTGAAGAAACGAGACTATCAGGGGTGCCACAGAAAACCAATTCGATTTCAATTCCAATTCTTGGTGCCATAGACATGGCTAACAACGGTTTTCTGTGGCACCCCTCTATATCAGGTTTAAAATGAGATGTGTTCTTATGAATTGAACATTCTTGGGCTTAGGGAGATACGGTGGCTAAACGACAAAAATTCCTTTTTCTGGAAACTCCACTATGAGAAGAAATGGTCAATGCACAATGCTCATTTTGAATGCTTTTGCCAAAGCTATTGTTATTATTTATTTATTAGTAATTTCTTGCAAAATAAAGGATATAGGATAATCACTACGATATTAAGGTTATGTTAATTCAAATTTAATCGAAGAAATCATTTTTTTTTTTTACAAAAAATAAAAACTTCGTAAAATAAGTGTACGAAATTTTCGATGTGATCGATTTTAATAGAAATAAAGTCTGTGAGTCTTCCTAAAAGCTTTCAAGGCGTTTTTCTTGATACCATGTTTTTCATCAAAATATCAAGCACAGATCTTGATCTATTGTTCCAATTCCCTTTATTTAAGGCACATTTGAAAGGATCTAATTTTGTGCATGCCTTATACTAACAATATACTTATAAAAATTCATAAATTGTTATATCTTAGCAGTTAAAATCACAAAAAAGGAAAAAAAGGTTTTTTGAAGCAAATTTTTCTTTAAAACTCATTCTTATTTATTATAAGCATAGAGAATTTCAATAATTTTAATAAACAAGAGGCTGGAGAACTGAATTTCGGGAACGATGTCTGCCTGCAGAGACAGAAAAGAATCGCCATTTTGAATTTCGTCGAGACAAAAATGTCCAATTATTGTAAAATAAAAATCGCATTTAACAATCAAAACAGGAAGTTTGTATGCCTTTTCATCATGCCACAAATAATTGCCAAACTTCGCCTTCTTTTCGGCAAAATTTGAAAGAACCTCCTCTTAAGGATGAAAGCCTTAGTAATGATCAGCTTATGGAGCTCTTTAAGAAAAAGAGTTTTTACTGAGATATAAGAGAAAAGTTTAAAATGTAGTGAGATATCTTTCAGCCATTGAAATCTTAAGTCGAAGCTTTACAAAGAAATTGATTTAGTTGACTCAGCTCTTTGTAGAAAGTGAGAAAAGTAGCTTCAGTCTTCGTAGTATCACATAGAGACTCAGACGTATCATGTCAATAATAAAAGTGTGTATTTAGAAATTTTTCTCAGATAAAAGAAATAAGAAAAAATGGCAGTATCTTTTTAGAGAGGTTGCACGTTCTCCATCACGATTTCTGCCGCAGCTGCAGAGATGAGAAAGGGACAGAAAACATACGACACCTACTATGCGACTGCCCGGTGCTTCTAAGAAGACGAAACCAGTTTCCGGGTACACCATTTTTTGAGGATCTGGGTAGTCTAGACTATGTGCCCATGGCGGATCTGGCTGCTTTCGTCGAATCCTCAAAATGGTTCTGCAACATGAGAGGCTTACGTGATTAGGGATGTACAATTTTTGATCCTTATATACTATACCTCCCTTTCTTTAATTCCTTTCGTCCTGTCCGTCTTTTAATTAGGAAAAACAATAGACGTCATGGTCTCTGGATGATATTAGTCACTATCTGAGCTGCCTACAACAGCTACACTACACCATATACACTTAAAGTCAAAGCTCTACGAAGACATGGAGAAAGTGGCTTCGTGAGAACGCCTAGACAAGGGTAGCTTTAGAAGCGAATCATGTCAATAAGAAGAATTTGTATCTATAGTTTTTTAAGCTAAAAGAGATAAGACAAAATGGCTCTACAAGAGGATTGATATAAAGGCCTAGACAAGAGAAGCTTAATACATTATTAGTACCCAGCAGTAAACAGCGAGCTATATTAGTAAGCAGAACTTGTATATATAGTTTGTTTAAGATAAGAGATAAAGCAAAATGACCAAAGCTCTACAGAAGATTGATATAATTTACTAAGCTCTTTCGGGGAATAGTGGCCGTCGTTGGCGTAAGTGGTAGCGTACTTGCCTCTGAAACCGAAGGTCGGTGGTTCGATTCCCCGCAGTAGCACTGGTGCATTTGCCTAGCACTGGCATCGCGAGCTCAAAGACGCTATTTGCCATTGAAAGTCTCTATTAATGAAAGACACCGCCGTTCGGACTCGGCTATAAGCTGTAAGTCCCTATTCTTTTCAAACAGTTTTTAATAGAGATCCCCTATGCCTCTCTAAGAGGCCTAACAGGGAATCTTTTTTTTTCGGGGAATAGGGTAGACCGTGCCCAGACAAGATTAGTTTTAGCCATGATGCGATCAAACCAGGCTAGAAACGAGATACATCATATTTACATAAGTTCAATGATTTGACAATAATACAATAAAAAAATATCAACCAATAAAATTTCCAATTTTAAATAATTAATATCGTTAACAAATTATTTGGCCTGCCAGCATGCACAAACTTCAATCGAAAGGCACACAACAATTACTTAGTAAAAGCTTAAAATATAAACGAAAAATTATGATATAAAAAACCAAAAGGATATTTCTGCAAGTTTAATGGGCCATTGCTAAGCAACGAATTTCTGCCAACATATCATTGCTTAATCTATACTATATATACATAGAATAAACAAATACACAAGCATAAATAAAATATTTAGCATACTTTTGAAATTCTTTGCATTTCTTCTTAAAAAAAAAATATATATATAAATATATATATATGTACACATGTGCATATATTATACATACATATTTGTGTACGGTTTAGGATTCATTTGGGGCTTTGACATGCTTCCGGCTTGAATAAATACTTTAATACTTGTCAAGCAGAATTTTACTCAAACTTCAAAACCGAAATGAAATGAAATGAATCTTTTGCTCAAAACACGCAACTCATGCTGTAAAAGATTTTTCAGCTTTAAGGCCAAGTTAAAACCAAAGAACAATGCAAAAGCATAAGTTTTGCTTTTGTTGATATTGTTGTTGAGCTGGCATTCTGGTTTTTGTTTTTGTTTTTTTTGGTTTTGGTTTTGGTTTTGTTGGCGTTGTATTTTTGGACACAAAAACGGTGGCTAGAGTATAGAAATGAGGGGGCAGGGCAAAGGGGTTGAATGTTTCATGTTGATGCGGCGACTTACGAAACAAAGGCAAAAGGAATGAACATAAAATAAAATGTCAACGTGTCAAAATATGCCAGTCGCTTCCTTCCGTTTGCCGAGTGTCACGCAAAAAATACTTTGACAAACACACACACACACACACACAGCAGTCAAGTGGCGAAAGTGCGTAGCAAAATATGCAGCAATGACTGCCGTGAGCTTTTGTTGGCCAAAACGGAAGCGGAAATGCTGCGAGCTGCTCTATATGCGTGCATGTGCGTGTGTGTGTTTGTGTGTGTGAATTGCGTGCATATTTGTTTATATGTATGTATGTTTGAGTGGGGCAGGCCTAAATAAACAATTTAACAACTTGAAAATTCCATTTATTAACCTTTTTTCCGCATAATAAAATTTCAAACCCACACTCTTAAGCACACACACACACACTCACACCAACCGACATCAACGTCGAGTCAGAGTAACACTCACACACACACACACACAGACACAATAAAGTAACGTGCTGAAGTGGATTAATAACAAAGTCAACAAGGATAACACGCTTTAATTATGTATGTACAGGCGTTAGTGAGCGGTGCGTGGTTGCCTTGGATTGACAAGATTGGCGGAAATTCTGGGATTCGTGGATTTTACCAAGCTTGTCCTAATGTTTGACGTGCTGCTGCTGCGGCTGTGGCTATGGCTACAATTGTTTGTTTGTACGTTGCGTTTTTGTTTCCTGTTTGATGGCAACATGACGTAACTTGAGGTCTTCCAATAGAGCAACAAACAAATTAAACAAAGAGAGACTGCGAGAGATACAAACATAAAGTGGCAAATAAACAAAAGTTTGAACTTTTCAATGCATTAAACTATCAGATGACAGATAACCACCAGTCAATGGAACTAAAATTATACTTTGATACTTTAAAGCCACAAAAGTCTAGAGGGCACGGAAATTGATTTCTAGATGAGTGACATTAAACTAAGGATTTGAGATAATTAAACGCCTTTAGCATGACTATGTCTTATTTGAAAAATATATTTTTAGTAACATTCACATTAAATTACAATACTTTTATCGAAAGGGTAAATGCATATTAAGTTGCTTGAAAAAAATATTTTTCCCAAACAACCTTAGACAATATAAATCAAAGTAATATATCAATTTAGTGGAACTCCATTAAAAAAATTGTTTTAGGCTTAAATATTAAATAATTATAATATTATATTAAATATTAGACCTTAAAAGGCTCTATTAAAAAACGTCCCATTTCTAGCCAAGAAGCTGCTTTGAAAACCAACTATATAAATCTGTTTGTAGAAAGCCTTCAGTCTCAAATATATACTTACAATTTTGTTTAATTTTATAAGGATTTCATCTGCGAATTAGTTGCTAAAATTGTTTGCAGAATAAAATGGATAAAATTAAGAAAATTTATAAAATGAATAAAGTAAATTAAACAGAAAAAATGAATAAAATTTATCAAATTAATAAATTTAATAAAATAGATAAAATTAATAGGACGAATAAAATTGATCAAATTAATTAAATGAATAAAATGGATAAAAGGACAAATTAAACAAAACGAATAAAATAATTAAAATGAATAACATGAATACTATAAATAGAATTAATGAAATTAAAAAATGAACAAATTTGATAAAATAATAAAATAGATAAAAAATAAATTAAAAATTTAAAAAACCCCCGACACAAGAACTTAAGTAATTTTCATTTAAAAAGTAAAGAATAATAAAAGAAACTTAATGTTAAAGTACCTAAGAATCTATTAATAATTCTAAAAAAATTACGTCGCGTTGGGGGACACGCGAGGGCAGACGTCGTTGACGGTCGTATCTTACATGCAAATTTTTTGAAGTTATTCTATGAAAGTTTTGAAGTATTTACTTAATTTTCTTTTTAAGTTCATCTTTGTTGCTAAATTAGACTATTTGTATTTAAATTGTTAGTTTAGGAGCGGTCCCCCAACGCGACGTATTTTTTTTAGAATTATTAATAGATTCTTAGGTACTTTAACATTAAGTTTCTTTTATTATTTTTTACTTTTTAAATGAAAATTACTTAAGTTCGGGGGTTTTTTAAATTTTTAATTTAATTTTTTATTTCATACTTTTTATAGGTACGTTAGGTTAAGTTAGACTTTAGTATATTTTAATATACTTACTATAATTTAGATTATTGTTAAGGTATAGATAACATTTAAGGTCGAGCTCGTTTGCTTTTTTTTACGCATTCTCCACACTTTCACTCCCCACAACTTTTAAACGGCTCAACCGATTTTCATCAAAAAAAACTAAATTGAAATCACTGCATGCGTTCGGGAGTTATGATGCCACAGACAGACAGACAGACAAATTTTAAGCCAACCGGTCAAAGTTAATGTTTTTAACTTCAAATGGCCATAACTTCTAAACGAAAAGAGATAGAGCAAAAATAACCACATTTTCGAATCAGTGACGTTGTCAGCTTCAATAGGACCAAATTTTAAGCCAATCGGACAAAGTTGATGTTTTTCTCCCCACTTTTACTCCCCACAGCTTTTAAACGGCTCAACCGATTTTCATCAAACATGTCTAACAACACTCGCACATAATTCACCTTTAATACAAAAAAATAAATTGAAATCACTGCTTGCGTTCGGGAGACGATGCCATAGACAGACAGACAGACAAACAAACAGACAAACAGACACGTCAAACTTATAACACCCCTCTTTTTGCGTCGGGGGTTAAAAATAGATAAAATTCTTAAAAATTGTAAAAGGAATAAATTAAAAAAATTAATAAAAAGATACAATGAACCAAATTGATCAAATTAATAAAATGAATAAAAGAATAAAATGGATAATATGAATAGAATTAATAAAATTTATAAAATATATCAAATTGATTAAATAAATAAAATTAATACAATAAATATAATAAAATAGATTAAAGGACAAATTTGATCAAATGAATAAAATAGATACAATTTATAAAATAAATACAATAAATAGAATTAATAAAACTAATACAATGAACAAAATTGTTAAAATTGATAAAAGGATAAATTGGATAAAATTCATAAAAATAATTAAAGAAATAAATTAATAAAATAAATAAAAGAAACAATGAACAAAATTGATAAAATGGATAAAAGGATAAAATAGAAAAAATGAATGGAATAAATAAAACTGATAAAATATATAAAATTGATGAAATTAATAAAATGTATAAAATAAATAAAGTGAATAAAATGAATAGAATAAATAAAATTAATAAAATGGGTGCAACTAATAAAGTTAATTAAAGCCAGTTCGGTTACTAGAGTGGAAACTATCTAAAGATATCTTTAGCTCTCAACTGATTAACTGACTTAAGCCGAAAATCACTTTTAAATTGTTTATCAATCTTTTGAAAAAGATTATCCAAAAAATAAAAAAGTAAGTTCATCCTCTAATGCCCAAATGCTGTTCAAACACTCTAACTTGAAAGCTCTTCAAAGCTATTAAAGGTTTTTTTATGTGTACAGCACATGCGTTTTTTGACCTAAATCCTTAAGGACCTTTTTTAGACTTCTTCCCTGCAGATAAACGAAGAATCCTACATAATTTAAAAAAAATTTTTTAATGTAGTACCCGAAAACTATCTAAAAAAATTTATTTAAACATAGTTAGACAGTTATTTTCAAAATGGTCATTAGAAGGCCATAACAAAATACGAGTTTACAATGGGTTTATGTTTTGGTTTGCGTAAAGACAAAATAATACCCTAATATTTAGCTGGATTTAACTAATTTCTTGGAGACCAAACATGATTAGATTGTGTCTGGCTCAACTTCTAGGCAGTTCGCAAAGCGTCTGAAGTTATGGCTATATTCAAAACGAGAGATAATAATTAAAAAATAGTTTATTAGAGCCCATGACAAAGAGAAATAAGAACCTTTATTTTAAGACTTTAAGACAACTTTATTAAATAAAAAGATTTGTTAAATAAAAATTACGAATACCCGAATATCTATTTCATTTCTATATGAATGAAATTCCTTGATTAATAGTCTAGTATAGGTATAAGCATATTATTATTTATATTATTTTTTGTATGCATAGTCTAAGCAAAAAATGCTAAGCCTATATCTCTTATTTTAATAATAACATTTTAATAACAAATTAAAGAGACTAAACTAAAAATCATAATAAATAATGAATATCATTAAAAAGTACACCCGTCGGGCTAGAGACGCGGATTAGTTATACCATCTATTTTTCTTTTCTAAATAAATTTATTTTTTTCTATTAGATAAGGTCAACTGTTCGTAGTTGGACTCCTCCAATAAATAAATAAATCAATTATTCTTAGTATATTTTTAATTTCAAAGAATAATAAAAACTATATGATAAAGTCAACTGATTATATATAATTAAATTATTTCAAAATTTCAAATTTGATATACACTGCTGGTCTTAACAGTCCAAAATGTTTTTCCCATCAAATTTCGAATCTTGTTCGAAAAATATTTAGCCATAGTTGGTTGATGTGCGAAAAAAATAACATTGTATTCGAAGAACTAAGAAATGTCGGTGCAATCACGTGGGTTTTCATTTGGTCATTGAAATAGACGCACTTAACATTTTTCAGTCTTGTGGAGTAAAATGCAATTGTTTTGATTGAAAAAATACTGAAAATAAACAAATCAATTGTTTTCGAGCAATATTTAAACCAAAAATGGGAAAAGCTACTGTTATGAGCTTATTGGAACGACTAAAAAGTAGACTTTTTCACTGGCAAGGACTATCTAATCGAAACTTTATCAAAGAGATGAAGCGCAGTTCCAGAACTGTTGATATATATTTAAAGGATCTAGAGGCATATGGATCACACTTCAAACGGAAAAAAAATGTACTTACTAAGCAAGCGGAGCGGAAAATTATTAGAATTGATTCCAATTCGACTAAGTCAGAAGCTCAGATTAAGGAATTAGCCGGAGTAAAAGCAAGTCTTTCAACTGTTCAGAGTACAATAAGATATGCAGTACATCTGAAGGGTCTAAAAATCCGGAAAAAATCACCTCTGAATGTTATTCGCAAAAAAAAAACGGTTTCAATTTGCGAAAGAATACACGACGTGGACTGTTCAATCTGACACTCGACTTAATGATTGGCGTTTGGTTGTTTTTACTGATGAAAAACGTTTTAATTTAGATGGCAATGATGGTATTAAAAATTATTATCACGATTAACGAAAAAATTTATTAAATTAAAGCCGCCATCACAGCCAAGAAGGTGAAGTCACGTAGTGGGGTGCCATCACGTTTTATGGAACAATTGACTTAATTTTTATCGATCAGAAGATAAACGCCAAGCGCTTCAAAATATTGTTAGATTCCGTATTTCCAAAATTAGGTGATCTATTCGGACCAATTCCATAGATTTTTTTTAACAAAATAATGCTCTTATTCTTAACGTTCGTGTAGTAAAGCCGTTTTTTTCGATTCAAAACTTAATATCATGATTTAGCCACCTTATTCTCCAGATCTTGACATAATTGAAATTGAAGATAAGCAAACATTAACTGCAGCTATTAAACGTGCTTAGAGCAAGATTTCCCTGACCTACATAGATTCCATGTATGAATTTATGAAGGACCGGATATATGAAGTTATTATTAATAAAGGATGCAGTACTTATTACTGAATTTATTTTTTCTTTATTTCTAATAAGTCAAATAATTACTCCAACTATAATTTGAAGTTAGAAATAAGTTATTCTCTTCCCACAAATTAATGATTCTAAGTGCAATAGAATAGGACCAAGAAAAAAGTGCCTTATTTTAAGTAGCAATAAGAAAATGTTAGAAAAACTAAATTTTTTTAACTTTTAATGATTATTTAAATATTATACTTGAAGTGTCATTCAATAACCAAGGTTTTTGCATATAAACTTTTTTTTTTTCAATCATCATTAAAATAAGAGATAATAAACAAATTTAAATTCATGTAAGCGTGCGTCTAACCTATGACCAGCAGTGTACACTGCCGCTCAACTGAATAGGTTCACGATTTCTCTAAGAGTTTTGGATCATATCTTTTTAATTAATTGGCCGATTGTGATGAAATATATTTTATTTGATAGAAAATTTTATTGTTTATAATAAACAACAGTTAGCGGTCAGCATTAGTACAAATAATTATTTTTTTGTTTTCCAGTAACATACCAAAATTTGACTGTTTATTTTGGCTCAACAGAATAGGTTCAAGAGATTCGAATAAGAAATAAAAATATAAAAAGTAATTATTCACAGTATGGTTTATTTTTAATAAAAATATATACTTTTTCGCTATAATTTAGTAATTAATATGCCCTCCTTTTTTTAGTATAACTTCATATATACGATTTGGCAAAGATTTATAATAGTTTTTGATAACTCCAAGAGAAATCTCTGTCCAGGCCTTTTTAATGGCGTCGTCAATTAAGGACTCTGTGTCTTTAAATTGTCTCCCACCCTCATAAACTTTTCGAGACAATCGCGCGCAAACGTTTTCTACAATATTTAGGTCCGGGGAGTATGGTGGCCACTCGAGCAATCTTACGTTCTGATCTGCAATTCACTATTGTATCACTCTTGCAGTGTGAATGGGTGCGTTGTCATGCTTGAATGTCCATGACAGCCGGTGAAACACATTGGAAAATTGTGGAAAACTCTTTTGTAGTACAGTTTTGTACACATTTGCATTCATTTTTGATGAAACAAACTGCAGTTCACAAGTCCCATAATAGGATATGCCTTCCCACACCATAATTAAACCTGCACAAGAGTGGTGGCGACTTAAAACACATTGTTCCTTTCGTAGGTCATGGAAGTAGTAATTATACCCGTCCGGACCGACCAGATTGCATTTTTTCTCATCGGAAAACACGACAGTGTTCCTTTCCTCCTTCCAAGACATATAGTCTTGAGCAAACCGAAGGCGTGCAGCCAGCTTTACGCACATCATTAAGAGGTGTTTATTTTTTTATTTTCAACGTCCTCAAATGTTTATCACTACGAATTATGCGTTTCACAGTTGCTAGACTGGCCTTAACACCGCATGCTTCCTTGATTTTGGCAGCTGAGCGTGTTGAATTGGATGCAGCTCTAATAATATGTCTTCTGGCTGTTACCGTTGTCGCTTATTTTGCACCTCCTTTCATGTTATTGCCATAGTTCGAGGTATTTCGAAGATAATTACTAACAACATTTTGACTTCGATACATTTTTTTTGCGATTTGACGGTGATTTAGACCAGACTCGACATATCCTTCTATTCTACCTTTTTCAAAATGACTTAGTTGAGTTCCGCGGCCCATTTTACATAATAATAGCTGCGATTCCTCTTAATTGATAAACACTTAAGAATTGACGTCTTTCAATTATGGCTGTCACTCACAAACTGAAGTCAAATACTATTGAACCTATTCTGTTGAGCCAAAATAAACAGTTAAATTTTGGTATGGTTACTGGAAAACAAAAAAAAATTATTATTTGTACTAATGTTAGAGACCGCTAACTGTTGTTTATTATAAACAATAAAATTTTCTATCAAATAAAACATATTTCATCACAATCGGCCAATTAATTAAAAAGATATGATCCAAAAACTTTTAGAGAAATCGTGAACCTATTCAGTTGAGCGGCAGTGTATGTACAGCCAAAGAACTATGAGAAAGTGAAATTTAAAACTAGATGTCAAAAAAGGATTTCAACTCCCATATACGCGTTTCGCTAGAGAAAAAGTAAAGATTTTTCAACCTCTGAATGCAATGTCTAATTAAATTATTAAATATTAAACAAAAAAGAAAAGAAACTCGTTTTAGGCCAATAATTTGTTGGGCAACGTTTCTTAGAATAACCCATTCCATCAAAATCGCGCAGAGCCCTTAAAGGTTTTATTTTTTGGCTTTTTCGATTTTAACACCCACCTGAGCAAATTTCGTATTGATAAAAGAGTTCAGTTTATATTAACTAATCTTTACTCTTTGAAAAAAGACCACAATTTGAACTAATCTTTGACAGACTAAAACAATTTAGCTTTCATAAGGCGAACCAAACTAACTAACTCTGTTGCCTGTTTGCTATATAAAAAGTAGCTACCAAACAGACTCCAAGCATAATGTACTAATTTATGCGGGCGAGAAAAGTAAATAAATGTTTGTTTATCAAACAATACTAAGTCGTATCTAAGTTAAAAAACCAAAAATTACTTTTACACTTATTGGGGGGTGTTCAATTTAAGCTTTAAAGTAGACTCAATAAGTTTTTATGTAAATTTTTAAACTCAAAGCATATTTAATTAGCTAGTGCCAAAAGTGTGTAAAGGCGTCAAATGCCAGCAATTGATTGTCTGTAAATGTATATATATACTATACATATATATATATATTTGTATATACATACAATAAAAGAGAGAGCGAGTGAGATTGTATGTGTACTAATGAACTGGCAACCGGAAGCTCCAAAGACGTCAGACTTTCTTTCATTTCCAGTGCGCTAAGCTCCGGCTCTTTGCCGGTTTTGTTGTTGTTGTTATTCGGCTTGAATCTTTTGGTGGTGGTTGTTGTTTTTGTGTTTATGCTTGTTGTTGTTGTTGTTGTTGTGTTCGGTGTAGACATGAAACATCATCAACTGGCTGGTATTAGCCACTTACACACACACCCACACACAAATAAACTAAATCATGCCATGATATTTTAATACCTTCTTTATACAATTCAAAGAGTTGCGAATTTCTTGCTTGTAATTTTTGCCTGTCATTTTGGTTTGAAATTGAATAATGATGTTGTATCTTTTATATATAGAAATAAATTTATAAAAGCGTTACTAATAAGATGAACTCTACTGTAAACTTGACTAATGCAAATGCTGACTAGAAATAATTTTATTCAACTGCCTGCCAAATGTCACACAATTTTATAATTCAATTAAGTTTGGAAATTTTGTAAGTAGTGCAATTGGAAATGTCCTTACACTGTTTTGTGGCAATTGAAGAGATTTACTACTTGAAGTGGGTTTTTGGTATTTGAATCAATAATGTTCGGAAACAAGAAAAACCAGACGTTGGCTTTAATGCTTTGCTAATTAACTGACATTTTTGGGATGAAAGCATTTATACCTTATCTTAGCCTACATGAAGTATCCGACATGTAACCAGTGGCGGATTTATCGTTCAGGCAACATAGGCTTAAGCCTAGGGCGGCAAAATTAGAGACTACTACTCGTATAAAAGTGTTTTTTTGGGTAATTTTGAGTCGAAAAACATGAAAAAAATAACCTTTTTTCTTAAGAACCGTTTTCGAGATTTTTTCGAAAAACATGTTTTTGGGCACATTTTTTAGCTACTCGTTAATATCTTGTGAACAAAATTTGGTATCAACATAAAAGACGATTAGATCGAAAGGATCCAGGATTTTGGTAAGGGGTCCAGAGAAATCCATCTTTTATAATTTTTATTATTATTATTCAGCCCGGATCGCGCGGAAACGAGCCAGCTGTTATTGAAGCTTTAGAGGTAATAAAAATTTGAAAAGACCGTGATACTTCACAAAAGGCTTCTCAACTTTTGACGACAATCTTGACTACAGAATTTCAAATCTCGTGTCATATAATGGAATCCATTAATTCTATTGTTCTGCCTTTGAGTCGAGTATTGCAGTTGAAAAATCAAGATCTGGAAGAAGCCACAAAATTGGCAGATGATGCTTTGGATGAATTCAAGAAAAAGCGGCAAAATACTGACTCATGCTTTCATTTCATCTATGAAAAGGTTGTTGGCACCTGTTCCGAGTACGAAATTGAAATCAAAAAGCCGCGTCGATGTGATCGTCAAAAAACTTCTCCAACGTTGGACCTCAAGGAATTGAAGATTACTATAGAATTGCATGTTATGTGCCATTTTTCGACACATACACTTCTCATCTTCAAAGTCGCTTCGAAAAGCACAAATCAATTTTCCAAAGCTTTGGCCAGTTATTTATCAAGCAAGAATTCAATGAAGAGATGTGCACTGACCTCTACAACTTTTATGAAGAATTATTAGATTATTCCGAAGGCGATTTCATCTCAGAAGTCAAATTGTGGAGACAACGAATTTGCAATCAAAGTATTCAAAATGCGCTCGATGCGTTGTCGGTAAGTTTTTTTTTTTTTAATTGAAATCTCCATAGGATAAAACGAGGCAAGTCGACGTGGTTTTCAGTCTCTATTTTTTCATATTATGATTGTGGTGAATATTTTGGGAGTAACCGCCAACTAGCCTCAGTCTTTCCTATGATATAACATTTTAATCAAGCCCGTATAAGCTTTTGCTACTTTTTCAGGAAATAAATGCGAACGCATTCAAAAATGTCAATACGTTATTACGAATTTTGGCAGTATTGCCGGTTACAACAGAAACTCCAGAACGTTCATTTTCAACCTTGAGAAGACTCAAAAGTTATTTGAGGAATACGATGGGACAAGAGCGCCTTAATTTTCTAGCTGCTTTGAATATGCATAACCGGATTGATTTGACTGAAGACGAAATTCTGAAAGAATTTTTCAAAAAGCCTCGGAAATTCAAAAACAATTAATTATGGAATGAAACTATCCTGTATCCCCACCGTGGATCTGCCACTGGTATGCACAGATAATGTATATATAATAGTAAAGATTAAGTACTAACATTGAAGTAAGCTAACCAAAGTCGAAAAAAGTTAAATTTTCGAAAAAATTTTGAACAGAATCGGGACTTCTCTGAATATTTCTAAAACCAAGAAAATTGGGCTACATTTACCTGTGCCATTTACAAGTTGAAGTATCTTGTTGAAAATTCACATAATTTAATTTTTTTATGTTTACTGAAAGCTTCATTTTTATCTTTCATCAATTGAGCCTCTTAAAATGCTTTATTTTTTTTACATAATTATAAGATAGATATTAATAAATAAATAAATTTATTAAAAGAAAGTTAATAATATTATATTGGACATACTTGTACTTTGATTGATCCTTGAATCCTTTGAAATTTAAAATATCATAGCATACATTTTGGAGAGCTCCTAAAATACTTTGAAAAATGCGTTCTTTCAAAATCTAATATGTCAAAAATCTTTTTAAAATTATGCTAAGCTTTAAGCTGAATTCTTTTACGAATTTCGAGTCTAGGATCGCTAAAATCGGGTAAGAGTCGCAGATGCTATGGAACCTCAATACCTTTCGATTTAATCGTCTTTCAAAACGATACAAAATTTTGTTCACCAGAAAAATATTTTAAAACAAAATAAATTCGATAGCTAACTACAAATATAAAATATAAAATTAATAGTTTTTTAAAAAATGTTTTTTTCTATCTACTCTCTACGTCTATTAATTCATTAAACACAAAATTTATGCGACAGTATTTTCTGTTTAATAACGAAATTTTAATACAAACAAATTGTATTGTATTTAATTGTGGCAAAATTTGAGTTCTTCATATTTAGTTATCGTATATGAAAACTATTTAAACAAAGCAAATTTGTTAGCCACTTGATTATCATATCAAATATCATATTCATACAGATTGGAACATCTTGCAATACTTAAGCTCTAGTACACTTAAATGTCAATCCTTTGAATATGACTTTGTGAATTAGCCATTTGCTTTTTCAATGAGATGGCTAAGTGCAATTAAGCAGTAACCTATGCGCTAACTTAACTAATTGGCTTATAACATACAGATGCACTTATGACGTAAGCATTTAATTGCTCAGTTACCATACATAAACTTCATAATGCATTAAAAATAAAAAAAAATATACTAAGAGCATAAAAAACAGCATAAACCTGAAGGCAAACTCTAAAAACAAACTAATTAATTCTGACAAATCTCTCTCGAACCAAGGATTTTAAGGTTGAAGTCTTTACCTAGAATGCTTAGAATTTCAAAAAAAAATTTAAATTAAATACAAATTTTACTTGACTGAAAGTGGAGCCTGAAACTCCAGCAAAATTTAAGTCTTAAGGTTCACCAATTTAGATACCCTTATGTTTTTTGGCGCTGCAGTAAATCGAGCTTCAGTGCCCAAAATTCAATATTGCAATTATCTCCATCGAAAAAATTTTGGCGTTATATTTTTTCACCATGTCACTTCATATTTTAAAATATACAGCTCTCAAAATTACACAGGCCAACATGGTTTAATTGTTGGAAAGCTAAGGATCATTTCCGAAGTAATTTAATATGTAGATTCCGAATCCGGACATAAATTATATAACTGGAGAGCCGTTTTCGGGTACATAACCTCAAATATCTCAAAACCCTGACATAATGGGACAATTCTGACCCGGATTTGGATTTAAAGCAACGAATTACTTCGAAAATTACCCTTAGCTTTCGAACAACTGACAACTCGGGTATATGTAGGCCTGTATTATTTGTATGCAGTCAGGGTAACTTTTTCAAGAAAGTTCCTTTGCTATATTTTTAAATGACAAAATTTGGAATATGTAAGTGGAGCCAGAGATTGCTTTAGAAAAAAGATTATGTAAAAAAGGAATCCAAAACTTTTTTTTTTCTCAACATAATTTTCTTATCAGCTTAAATAACCTCGATCTTTCCAACAACTGACATTACTCGGGTATTTGTAGGCCTGTATTATTTGTATGCAGTCAGGGTAACCTTTTAAAGGAAGTTCCTTTGCTATATATTTTTGCATAACAAAATTTGAAATAATTGGAGCCGGAGATCATTTTAGAAAGAAGGAAATGATTATGTAAAAGAGGAGCCCAAACTATTTTTGTTCTTAACATAATTTTCTTATCATCTTAAATGACCGACCTCCGATAACAGACAGTTGAAGACTTAAAATTTAAATTAAAAACCTTAATCAATCGTTGAGCTCCGTTAGGGAGCTTTGTTTCTAAAAGCCTGATCTTCTTCCAATTATTATCGTAATTAACAAAAAAAAAATTATCTCGCGATTTGTCTTCACCTGCCAGAACTTTGTTTTTTTAACAGAACGACCATTTTCATACTGAAACGATCCATCACTAAAATGGAGTAGTTTTTACGATGAAGAACATCCCCTATAGTGGGATATGTTGCGAATTATGTGTGTTTAGCAAACAAACCAACAGATGGCCAACCCTATATAACTTTATATCATCTTTTGTCCTTCTACCCATATTGTTGATAAATTACTTCATCACTAGCGACCCCCTTACCTTTAGATACATTTAGAGCATAAAAAAAAATTGATAAGGTGTAAAGGGTCTATCGTTCCAGTTCGAGAAACGCAACTGGTTACAATATTCTGCGAATCTGTTGATCAAACTTAGTAGCTGCAGCTCTTGTACTCTGCGAAACTCAAGTGTTCAGATTAGTGCGCATAGCTCGGAAATGCCATTCTTGGAAAAAACTAAAATCCCAGCTCAATTCAATTGAAAACTGCCAAAGACGCATTAAGGATTCATGCCAAAGGAGCACTTTTACGCCACTTATCTATAAATCTAGCTCAGCTAATAAAACATACCGTACTCCGGCTGAAATTTTCTTGCCCACTTTTGTGACAAAGCCATTTTTCACACTTCAATTAAAATTCCTAATCGTTGTCATTAGCCCAGTCAGTTAGTAATTTTATTTTTTACGAACACTCTCACACTTTCGTTTACATTGACACAGCAGGGACAACAATTTGACCGCATTAAAAATTTATCATCTAAAATTGAAGCGCAAATGAGAAAATGCTTTCATGAATTTTTATAGGCAACCTTGTCAGCTTGACGCGCCATTGCGTTTTTACTCGAACCGTGGCTCTCAAACCATTTTTCTTTTTTTGGTTTGGTTTGTTCGGCACATAAACCTAAAATATTTTAAAATTTTCCATGCTTCAAGGCAAATTGCAATCCTAATGCTCTATGAAGTTTACGAGCAGCCACTTGTGGTTTGACCATTTCGTTTGTGGCCAAGTACTCAATACGGAGAATAGGAAAAACTTTGAAGTGCTATGAATTTAATAGAGTAACTTGTACATGGGCATATATGAAGTTTGAAGTGTTTTTATATAAGGCTTTATACCAAAATTGTTATAAAATTCAAAATTTAGATTGAGGGAAATAACTATTGATGCATGATAAAAAGTTACGTATACGAGTGTTGTTTTTTTAAGATTTCTGGGCAGTTAAGCGTCGGGTATTGGCAGTTAAAAATTGAAGTGTTTCTATATAAGGCTTCATTCCAAAATAAATATAAATTTAAAAATTTATTTTGACGAATGATCAAAAATTACGTATACGCAGTTCAAATCCGATATAATACATTATTTCGGACTTGACTTGAACTCTTATTATTTATGTACAATTATTTTTTAAAACTTGTATCTCAACAAGGGTATATTAATAAATTCAATCGGCCATGGTTAATTATTAACATTTATCGACCGATTTTGATAAACCATGACTTTTCGTACTTGGCATTAATATTTCTTTAAGATCAAATATAAAAAAGGAAAGGTGTTTTACCGAAATGTTATATAAAAAAGAAATTAAACTGTGAAAAACGGCAAAAAAAAATGGTAAGATTTATAGATAGCTTTTAAAAAATCTCGTAGTTATTTTGTAGGAAGTATAAACAAATGTATATCATCTTAAAGCTTGAATCTTCTTCTTTCCAAAACCGTAAAGCAATCGAATCGGTTGAAAAATGACGACGTTGTAATTTTTGGAGTAATCGCAGTACACGAAAAACGGTTTTTAAGCAATAACTTGAGAATTTCGGGGTGTTAGACAATTTTGAAACACATTACCGTGATGGACTCGTCAAGACCTACAACGTACACTAGGTCACTTGAAAAGTGCTAAGTCACTGTAGTACTGTGTAATTCATCCTTCGAATTCATTGCACTTATCTTTTTAGAGCTAATTGAAATTTGTGCAACATTTTTTTATTGAACATATGAAATTAAGTATATTTAAAAAGTTGATGCACATATATATTTATTATAAGCCTTACTAGCATTTTTTTAGAAAATTAACTGAATAAAAACTGCAAAGCACTTCAAAAAATATAAGCCATGTTTTTTGAGTTGACAGAAATTTACTACTTCAAATGATTAAAGTAAATATAAAAAATTTATTAAATTACATAGACACTGAGCTGGCCAAAGCAGCTGACTGAATGGTATTTATTTAAGCCATCAGATTTTAGACATATTCGACTTTGAAAGAATGCATTTTTCAAAACATTTTAGGGGCTCGCCAAAAAGTATGCTATGATTTTTGAAATTTCAAGGAATGCACTGCTCACCATCAATCAAAGCAAAAATATGTACAATACAATATATTTAATATTATTAAATTATTTTTTATAAATTTATTTATTTATTAATACCTATCTTTTAATTATGCAAAAGATAAAGCATTTCAGCAGGCTAAATTGCCATATAGAGTGGAGATATAAATTAATGTGATGTTGACAAGTTTTTTAATAGTGAAGATACAATAAAAAAAATTGTTTAAATATCTGACGTGCTAATCAAAAATCTTTCGGTTTTAGCAATGAAAAAAAAAACATTTAAAAAAAATAAAATAATGTTAATTTTCAACGAGACGGAAATGCACAGGAAATGTAGCCTAATTTTAATAATTAATTAAATATTCAGAGCAGTTCCGATTCAAATTCTTATCAACTGTCTACATTTAACTTAAGCTAACGTCATTTGTTGCATGTTCCAATAATATACAATTACAAAAAATCAGGGAAATTAGATAAATACGTATATTGGCTTGTCAAAAACTTTAAAAGTCAAAAAAATTGATTATACAATTTTCAATTTAAGGAAAGAATCTTGTTTATATTTTTAATTTATGCTTAGTAATTATTGGCCAATGAATATCAAACATGAAATCTCTAGAAATATTTTAAAACATTTTTAAAATCATTAAACTTTTATTAAATATACTTAAAGCAGTAATTATATTTCAGGCATGGATTGTTTTAGTATTTCAAAAAGTATTCAAAACACCGACGGATAGCTGTTATCTTAAATGGAGAGATAATTCCAATAAAAACATCACACCCGTATCTCGGAATTCACCTCGACAAAAAATTGTGTTGGAGGGACCACATTAAAATAATAACAGCAAGATGTAGAACCAAACTTGGCAAAATGGAGTGGCTACTTGGTAAAAATAGCAAGCTATCTTTGGATAATAAAATAAATGCTATTATATATAAGAGTTTAATTATGCCAACTTGGTCTTATGGCATTTAAATTTGGGGAACAGCTGCCAAGTCAAATATTAAAAAAATCCAGATTTTACAATACAAAACTTTGCGCAAAATTGCAGATGCCCCGTGGTATATCCGAAATCGAAACCTTCACAAGGATCTAGGCATTCCCTATGTGGGTGATGTATTGAATAAACTTAGCGAGCGTTACGCTGATCGCATAAGGAACCATTCGAACTCGCTTGCATGTGCCCTGGCCGGTCATAGACCAAGAAGACGCCTAAAACGCCTTCATCCAATCGACCTCAGAAGGCGTGTCATGTCATAGAGTCTACTTGATTTTTTAAATATTGTATATATATAGAGTAATCTAAATGATACCACACAAAAGGTTTCTTTAAGTGTATAGTGACTTACTTTTCATAAATGTTGGATTATAACCCATAAAATCAAGGGTTGATTTCCAATAATAATAAAAAAAAATATTCGTTTAAAGCAAGTAATTATATTTCTGGCATGGATTGTTTTAGTATTTCAAGAAGTATTCAAAACACCGACGAATAACTGTTGGCTTAAAAGATGTTTCTGTCAAATGAACATTAGTTTTTGAAATTGCTTAATCTAATCATAAACAATTTATTTCTTTATTTTGGCTTTGTATAGAGCATCGTTTTTCACCAAATCGGTACCATTTTTTTTTTTTAGTAATCGCCTATTTTGTGATTTATTATAAATTCTTTATAAAATAAAATACAATCTAAACTGGATATTTAATATTCAAAAATGATAGAAGCTGCTGAACGCATAACCATTTTTTTTTTTAACTTTTAAAAGCTATTTATTTATTTATTTATAATAAACTTTCAATTTTCAAAAACTTTTAAAAAATTGCATTTTCTATCAAAACACTGCCGCTCCAACAATCCTATTTGAATTAATTTTTTTGATACTTTTTTTTAAAAAGTTATATAAAATAGTTTTGCTTAATAAACCAGAGTATATCTCAAAAAAAATATATAGCCCATTTTAATAATTTATACCTAAAGTTGCTGCAATCATACAAATTAAGAGCTCAGCTTGTATACACGATTTTATAAACATAAATGCACATAAATATTTTTGTATATTTAACAATATTTTTATTTAGTACTCACCATTGAAAACTTTGCTTTTAGCTGGTTCGAAATATTGTAATTGTTTAATATTTATTATGTGTTTTTTGGTATACGAATATTTGTTTTAATTTAACGCGCACTTTTTTCACGTTTACGTATCTATAAAAAAAATAAAAAATACACAATATACGAGCCCAGCCCACTATTAATTCGTACGGCAAGCTTTTTTACCCATATGCAATGTTTAACTGACGATATTTTCAATACTAAAGTAGATAACACATGCAAACCTATTTTTTTCTAAAAGATCATTTTATTCTCTTAATTTTAGAAAAAAAAATTTGTTGTAATTTAACAACAACAACAACAAGATTAATTTCTTTAAACGCTTTGCTTAACTGATGAAAAAAATTTGACCAGTATTAATTCGTACGTTGCGTTATATATTTACTATTTGATTAAACATGTAATTTTTTTTAAATATTAATATTGGGTCACATCGCCTTTTGCCTTTACAATACATTTACAACACTTTGGCATAGATCTTAAAAAATTCTGGCATTGTTCTGTTTAAATAGAGTCCCACATCTCTTGCAATTTTGTTTTAAAATTAGAAAGGGTTCTTTGAGGCTTATTTTTTAGGTTTCTTTTCATAATTCCCCATATTTTCTCGATAGGGCTATTTGATGACCAATTTAAGACCCCAAATTCCTTATATTGCATCCATGATTTGGTTCGTTTGGCAGTATGAGATGATGCTCCATCCTGTTGAAAAGTGTATTCACCACAGTCAGCCAGTTTTGGTATTGATGGCAGCAAACTTTCTTCTAGTATGTTAATGTATTTTTCAGCGTTGACCATCCCATCACTAAAGTACAGTTGTCCTACCCCTTTGGCAGACATACAACCCCGCACCATTATGCTTGCTGGGAATTTAACTGTTTAAGGCAATCTTTATGGTACGCTTCAGTTTTGTAACGGATAATTCTTCTTCGCGCATCACCGACACTCATGACAAATTTAGCTTCATCGCTAAATATGATGGACTTCCATTGCTTTTGAGTCCAAGACATTCGTTTCCGAGACCATTGTAAACGCTTCTTGCTTTGGCGAAGCGTAAGTAATAGTTTTTCTTGGCCTAAGAGTAATTTAAAATATTGCGTATGTAACATAGATAGTTCCTATACATACTTTATATAACTTATATCCAACATTTCACAACTGCAGGCGCGTCCACTGACGCTTAACACTTTTCCTATTTTATCAGACCATTCTGATGCTAAATTTTTTAAACTTCGGCGACGATCAACCTTCATAATTGTGGCCAGGGCTCTTTTATCACGAGCTGTTATTGCCGATAATCGGCCTCTATTTGCGATAATATTTTCAATAATGCCATTATTCTTTAAATTTTTTACTATTCCTTGAATGGAAGACTTAGCCAGATTTAATTGCTTGATTATTTTACCAAAAGAGTTCCCAGATTTATAATAATCTAGAACAAAACTTCTTATTTCTTTGCAAATCGGCTTACCACGTACCATCGTTGCTAAACTTTGAATAATTTGAAGTAATAACCCTTTCCTTACACTCTGCATTGCATAAATGTTTCCAGATTATGACTAAATAGTGATTATGGTACACTGTTTGCTTTTGTTTTGATCTTGTTTCAATTCTAAGCTAAGCTAACGCACCGTACGAATTAATACTGGTCAAATTTTTTTATCAGTTCAGCAAAGCATTCAAAGAAATTGTGATTGTTGTTGTTGTAGTTGAAGTACAACAAAATTTTTTTTCTGAAATTAAGAGAATAAAATGATCTTTCAGAAAAAAATAGGTTTGCATGTGTTATCTACTTTAGTATTGAAAATATCGTCAGTTAAACATTGCATATGGGTAAAAAAGCTTGCCGTACGAATTAATAGTGGGCTGGGCTCGTATTAATCACCATATAAAGAACATAGAACTATTTATGCTTTAGCGATTTGTTGTAAAAACAATTATTTAAAAACTATCAGCTAAAGTAATAAAGTTAAAAAGTAAAGTTAAACTTAATATTTGTGTACAAAAACACATTAATATAAATTTAACTTTTTAGCAAAATATGTTAATTATTTCCAGGCAAAACTTGCAGCAGTTTTTAATATTGTAAGGCAGATATTAAATTTTCATAAAATATAAATTGCTGCATTTTTAAAACATTTATGTAATAATTGAGACGGAAATTAATTTTAATGCTTGCTTAACTTCGTTAAACGACATACAAAAATTTTATTTTAAATAGTTGCAACATATTGACAATGTTCTATTAGTACGAGCGTTGATATAAAGTATCCCTATAAGGTATCGAGGCCCTACGCTTCACTTAGGAGCCAAGGGAAAATATATATAAGGTATCCTTGTTTTCATTAAAATATTTAACATAACTATCGTTGAGTTATCAATACATTTTTCTGACGATCGGTACGACTTGAGTACTGTTTGATTAAAACTTTTTATTGCGATACTTTAGAGGATATAGCCCTAAAGAGTTCCGACAGCTGGCTAGTTCTAAACATTATATTTCTGGGTATTTTTTTTACATAAAGAAAATTATATAAAAAAGCTTAAACAAAAAAATCCACATATTTTTTAGCGCTTTTTAAAATACCCCTAACCAAAATGCGCCATAATAAAAGTTTACGATTTTTTTATTGTCCTAATTTATAAAAAAAATTGAAAGATACAGTCAAGCTTCCTGTATACAACGAATTTTTACGTATAATACATTTTTTAAATTAAAATAAGCCTAACCAATTCATATACAATTTTTTTGATCTTAACTTCAAGAAAAAAAGATATATATATAAATTATGGAAGTAAAAGGGGTCTAATTTTCGAAAACAGAAATCGTTATTTTTGTGTGTCTTTCGAAGCTACAGAATCCAAAAGCGAGTTTCGGGAAATCGAAGCGCATCTTTTTCTGAGATAATCTCAAAATTTGCGTTTAATGGGGTTTTTTGACATTTTTGCGATTTTTGGAGCTCGAATTTAGAGTCACGAGGTCGAAATCTTCCTTTTTTTGTGAGCATGTTGTAAAGGTTTTACAGTCAAGCTTTCCTATGACGTACTTTTCTGCATAGAATAATTTGAATTAAAGAACGCCTAACCAAAATGCGCCATAAAAAAAATGTATAATTTGTTTTGTCTTACCTTTATAAAAAAAAAGTATCAAAAATACAGTCAAGCTTGCCAATGACCTACTACTCCTCTATTAAGAATTTTAGCCTCTGATCATTTTTTTTAATTAAAATAAGCCTACCAATTCGCATAAATTTTTTTTGGTCTTATGTTCATGAACAAAAAAAATATGTTACAGTGAAGCTTCCCTATGACTTCCTTTCTACACAGAATAATTTTCTATAATACATTTTTGTAATCAAAATAAATCTAACCAAAAATCAACATAGTGAAAAATTGACAAAAAAAAAAAACCAAGATATGTTACAGTCAAGCTTCCCAAGCATGTCCTCCACAAAGAATTTTTTTTAATGCATTTTTTGACAAATGTACTTCTTGTTTGATCTTCTCATAACAAACTTTGTGCACAAAATACTTCCTTTTACAATCTATCAACTATCGATTACTTATCAAATCATAACACTGCACACAATCAATTATCGATCCTTTCGACGTTTTTATTTATTTATTATTATAATTTTAAACTGTACGCCTAAATTTAAAAAACTAAAGCTACAGGGAGGAGGACAGCCACAGCTATTAAGGTTTTAGGCGTTTTATAATTTGAACTTTATTTATTGAACCAGTTATTATTTATGAACAAAAATCTTAATTAAAGTACAGACCGTTCTTATCAGGATAACTACATGGGATTTGTTACCCTATTTATATCTTTCACAATTATAGCCAATTTTTGCAGCCGTTTAAATATTTAAACAATGTTTGAAACAAATGACACTTTATTTTGGAACAACCAACCCTATACGCCAATAGGAAATACTTGAAATTATGATGATGATAATCTTACTTTGATTGATAAAAAAATTAAACGCCAAAATTTAAAAATATTTTTTTTAATGATAAGACTGCTGGGTCTGTAGGGCTCCTATTGCCTCTTGCGAAGCACTAATCATCAGAATTAAGCTTAGACTTAAATATCTAGCCTAAATTATTTTTAAAAATTGAAACAAAATAAACCACAGTTTCTTTTTTAAGATTACAATTTTTTTTTTTTTTGTAGAACTAATTTTTTTACGAGTTTTAGTTTTCACAATTAAGTAAATATCCTATTCTCAAACTTAAAGGCTCAATTCAGCACTGCTTTTATTTTACAGCGAAATCTTAAGTTCTTTAGCCATGTTTTTAAAAACTTATTGCATACCAAAATATCAAATGTCTGCTTTTTATCAGACTTTAAACTTTCAAACACTTGCACTCTTAAAATAAAAAAAAAAAACATAACTTAAACGATTTGGCTTAAAGTTAAAATTTTGTTTAAGTCGTTTAAAATATTAAAACTTTTTGCTCTCGAGATAAACAAATGTGCACATGTTTTATATTAGCAAACAAAAACTTTTGATTTCAGTAATTACTATATGCCAAAGTCAAAATAATTAGCTTAATTTTATTAATTTAAAAACTACATTTAAACTTTAAAGTCTTCCCTTCGACTTAAGTGCGCTTAAGCTTTCCCCTCACACGGACTACAATAATAGTTTTAGGGAATAATATTTCGCTATAAGAAAAGTTTTTCGCTCAACAATCAGCAGTTAAGCCAGGCATACAATAAATTTTACTTCAAATCTAAACTTTAAATGGAAATTTCACACACAATAAAGCCCTAACAGACGGCATTCAGAGAGCATCAGCTACAGATTCGCATTCGGAATCCAACGCCAAAAAGCAGGCAATTGTTTACAATCAATGGCAATGGGTGATGGCCTGGCTATGTCTTTAACATTTGGGTAAACACTTGACAAACTTTGCTTGTTTTTCGTGGCACTTACTGCGCTTTCAAATGCAGCTATATTTGCTTTTCTTTTCTTTTGTTAAGTTTCGAAAGTTGGAAAAAAAATATGCAAAAAAAATACGAATTTGAAGATTTTAAATTTGCCGGAACTTTAGGCAACGACGGCACGACAAGATATAACCCGGTTTTGATTTAGATTTTATTTTTATTATTACGGGCAACCCGCGTCCAAGTCGATAATTTTATTTTTTTTGTAATTGTTGTGTTTTGGATGTTGTTGTTATTGTTGTCGCTTAAGTTGGTCCAGTCCGTTGGTTTAGTACTGTCATAATGCTCTGTCACTTTTATGAGTAGGATATAAGAGTGCTGTAAGTCTGTGTGCCGCTTCTGCGAACTACGACCGTTGCGTGCAAGAACACGTACTCGACTAAATCAACGTTTGAAACCAACTGCACAGAGACATAGCAGAGACGTCCGCACACAGAGACTACAGCAGAGTCTGTCAGTTCGGTCCAGTCTGTTGTTGCGACACATTCACACACACATACACGATGAATACGACGGTAACGATGAAAACAACAACTACGACTAGAACAGCAGCGGCACGACGTGCTTGACTGCACTGTTCCAACTGAAGCCCGAACTCGAACCACGACGAACCATAACATAAAAATGACTCTGTTAATGTTGCGTTAACAGCATCATGTTATGCCGGTCGGGCATTGGCATAGCACGTGCCCCGTACAGCTGAAGCTGAAGCTGGGCCAGGACTAGGCCAAAGTAAACGGCATTGTCGCATTTGCCGGAATGTTAAGAAATGTAAACAAATAAAGCGCCACGTTGCCAGAAACTGGTTCGTTCGTTAGCTCGTTCCTTCGTTTCTGCGTTCGTTCGTTTTGTTTCTTGGCTCTGTTGCTGTTGCAGCCACGTGGTGGCAGCAGCTCTTGGCCAGCCTCAGAATGTGTTGCAGCAGCGTGTGGCATGTATATTTTATTTTTGGGTTCTCTGTATGAGTGTGAAGTGTGTGTGTGTTGAAAGCGTGTTGCAATAACCGCCTTTCCGTTTAAACCAGCGCCGTACTTATGCATGGGGCATGATTCTTCTACCCGCTAGAGTAAAAAGGATATACTAAGTTCATTCAAATGTATGTAACAGGAAGAAGAAGAAGGCAATTTTGATATAAGAGCTAAAAAACAAAAAAATTTTACATTGAAAAATTTAAAAAATATTATCAAACTTCCATAGCCAAGCCCAATAAAGGATGATCGCACTGTTTTTTCTCATTATAATGAACCTGTTTTTTTTTTTTGAGTACATAGCCTTAAATATGTCAAAATCCTGACGTGATTGACCGATTCTAACATCGATACGTACTCGACGCAAAAAATTACTTCGGAGATGTTCCAACAACTGACATGAGCCCGGAATTTTTAGACCTTTCTTATGGTCTGAGAATAATCTTTAAATTTTTTATTCGTTAGACGTTTATTCAAAAACCATTAAATTTTTTAGAAAGCACTTGGGAATATATATTTGGTAGACTTTGGACGTGCGGAAAACAATATTCCGAAAAATTTAACTTTTTTTTTCTAGATTATGTGGAAATGATTATTTCGCTTTTTAACCGGTTATATAAACAGTTTCTCAAGATAAATCGATACATTATTAAATTTCGAAAACGAATGCATTTTGTACGTTTTCGCTTTTATGCGCGATATCGGCGCATGTTTCCTTTACACGTCGTTAGCATAGCTTTACACCTTTGAAAATTACCAAGCCTAAGCTATTCCTTTAAGAGGGGAAATTCGTTTATGCAAAACATGAACCTTGTAAACTTATGTCAAAAATTCGTTTTAAGTTTTTAAGTTTAATTTTTTAGTTCAATTGAAAAAAAAATTAAAATAATTTTAACACAAATTAGCACAAATATAATTAAAAAAAAATGGCGGACGTAAAGTCGGGCGCGGACGACTTTAGGATACCCTGTACCACTAGCTTGTAATAAAGTCCGATTTCTTCACAAAAACCAAAAACAGAAGAATTTTTAAGCAAAAATTTTTTTTGGCCGATCGTTCCTATGGGAGCTATATGATATAGTCAACCGATTTCAATAAAATTTGACACAGTTCTTAAATACCCAAAAAAGATCTGAATGCCGAATTTAGTTCAAATATCTTTACAAACAAACGAAACACATCGAATTTTGTATAAAAAACGTGTTTTGAATGTCAAATTTGGTCTCAATATCTTAACAAACAAACGAAACACAACAAATTTTGTTAAAAAATCGATTTTTTGGAAGATCGGACCTATGGGAGCTATATGATATAGTCAACCGATTTTGTTCAAATTTGGCACATTGCTTAAGTGGTCTAAAAAACGCCAAATCTGGTTACGATATCTTTATTAAAAAACGAAATATAGCGAACTTTTCTTTAAAAAAGTTATTTTGGCCGATCGGTCCTATGGGAGCTATATGATATAGTCAACCGATTTTGATCAAATTTGGTACAGTGATTGGGAACTATAAAAAACTTTCGAATACCAAATTTGGTTACGATATCTTCATAAACAAACGAATTATTCATCTAAAACTTATTTTTTTTGTCGAGGTCGTCTCAAACACCCCTATGGGAGCTATATAATTTAACCCCGATATCAAAAAAATAAATAAACTGCCTCCTATGGAATAATATGGGATCTAATGTGAAAGTTTGGTAACCCTAGCTCTTACCATCTCTGAGATCTAGGCGTTCACACGGACGGACAGACGGACAGACGGACATGGGTATATCGACTTCTCTATTCACCCTGATCATATTTTAGGTAACTTTGGGATGTCTCCGACGTCTCCTTCTATATGTTACATACATTTTCGGCTTGCACAAACTTAATATACCCTTAGTACCATACGGTACAGGGTATAATTATCACATTTTTGCTTAAATTATGTTCGATTTGATTTGGTTTTAATTTCAACAGAGTTGTCTGCTTCGAATCTCATAAAAAATTAATTTTGGTTTGGGAGCACTACTCATATCTTTTTAAAATGAAAATAAATAAAATATTGGTATAAAATATGTGAATTCGTTGGACTCGAATCCGCATAAAATATGTGAATTCGTTTTCTGCAGCAAGGCTGAATATAATAAAGAATTTAAAATTAATAAAAGCAACACCATTATTCTAGATTATGTTTAGTAAATATTATTATTATTATTTTTAATAATTATTATTATTATACTATTATAAATTGCTTTCCCAGCAGTTATATGAACTCCTTCTCAACGAGGAACGAACCATATACTATTAAAGTTTTAATATTTTCCTTACTACACAATCATATAAAAAAACAAATCGTGGTTTTAAAGTTTTAGAAAATCACAAAATATGGAGTTGGGGCATTTTCTGTTATTTACGGAATTTTAAAAAATATTTAAGAACGCACAATTGGAAATTTTTATTTATTTCAATAGTGAATCGATATGTCGTATCTATAAAGGCTAAGGAAAAATATATAAAAAATATTAAAATATCTAAAACCTAAATCTTTTCCACCGTATTCGATTGATTTGAAAATGATTCAATCACAGATCATTTGTAATAGACAAATATCGCATTACTGATTTTAAGATATTTAGCATTCTTGATTTTTATTCTTAAAAAATAATTGTATATATAGATATATATTTCAATTCTAATATAGTTATGCATGACCATTTTCGGCTTTCGCATAAAAAATAAGCTTAAGGCCTTGCCTCTAAATGAATAAATTCATTAAAAAATACCAAAATTCTCAAAAAAACGCCCACGAAATTTATAAATAGAATAAAAAGCATTGAATTAGGAAAATCTATCAAGCTTAAATGCGAAAGTTCATATAGCAAGACAAAAAAAATCTCTAAAAAAGTACCAAAAACATATTAAATAACATTAAACAAATTTTTGAAACATACTAAAATTAATAAAAATAATCCTAAAAATTTTCAACATATGACCAAACGATCTCAAATTAAGATTACAAGTCTTTAATTAATAAAAATAAATTTTAAATTGATACTTATTGCATCATTAAATTAAAAATTTGTTATCAAATCAAAAATTGCTAAAAAAAGATCAAAAAATCTTAAGTTTCAGTGTTCTCAAAATTTCAAATTCAGAACAAGAGCAAAAATGCTAAAATTACTTTAGTCATGAACACCAAAATCGTATTTCAAGATTATTTGAAAATAAAATGTTGGCTACAAAAACTTTTTTCTGGCTTGAAGATTTGTTTTTTTAAAGATATTTTTAAAAAATAATTTTTATTCTATAGGCAAAAGTTAAGCATTAATGATGCAACTGGACTTCTTTCACATCTAGACTTTTTACAGACACTTCAAAACTCAACGGGCTGCTTTTTATAATTCTGGCCTAGTATTTAGTAATAGATTTATTTTGCAACGAAATCGAATTTTTTGTGGAGTTAAAACGAATTCGCAAAAGAGGTTTGAAAGCGTTCATATTTTAAATTTATATAATTTTGTAAATTTTCTTTGTTGTTCTTAAATTCTATACATGCCAGTTTCAAGTTAAATTATTTTTGAATAAACGTTTTTTTTTTCTGAATCAATCCAAAAATTGCACGCACGACTCAAATCAAATTTTTCTATAGTCAATGCATAAATAAAATTTCCCTTTAGTAGGAATAGCATAGTTGTGGATAATTTCCCTTAAAAGGTGTAAAGCTGTACTAATATTGAGCTAGGGAAATATGAGTAGTTGGCAACAGCTAATAACTCTGATTTGATAGCACGTAAAAACGTATCCGAATAAAATTTTTCGTTTTTGACTATTTAGCTTAGAGCATCCCACTGTCGGGTAGCAAATAGAGCACAGCTGTACTTCCTGCTGCCATTGTCGCTGGGAGCTTTGGTCTTGGTTCCACCTACTGTGTGTGTCACTTTAAAAAATGAGTTAATTAAATGAATAATGAAGCGTAAACTAATTAATCAACCATACGAAAACTGGCAGTAACAATAGTAAAGCTATAAAGGATTTACTATTTTCATTTACGGGAAAAACTGGCCATTATTTATATTGTAATCAAAAAATTAAATAAATTAAATTGCCTAAAAAATGTTGGGAAAATTAAAAAAAAATGAAGAGTCATAAGTGAGAGTAATTAAGACAAATGTTAGGGTTAGCCATAGAGAAGCAAGTTAATTCTCATATTTGTTCTTCTGGCTTTGCCTTACAAGAAAATTGGGAATAAAGTTGTCCAAAGTTGTGTCTAAATTCGAATATTGATAAAGCCCAACAATAGACACGCTCCGAATGAAATATGTCGTATTAAGTTTAAGCTAAAAATTCTCCATTAGAAATTAAAACGCATATTTCTGAATGAGCTACACAATTTTCTTCCCACCCAACTGGTCTATATAGTGACACCCTCTTCCCTCTTCCTACCATTAAATTTACTTTCTATCGCTAACTTTAAATGTTTATTATCACTATAAAGAAAAAACCATAAAGTGCACCCAACACAAAAAATCTCTTCTGGCTTTAAGTTATAACAACAAAAATTTGCAACATCGCCAAGAGCTTAGAACCCACCATTTTTATGTCGTAAAAAGTCAAGTGCATTATAGATTATTGCAGGGATGCATAGGAAATTGAGGAATGGTAAACGAAAAGTTGATTGTATCAAAAATATTTGTACAATGTATTTTACACCATCACGAATTCTCGTCTTAGCTTTTAAGCGCATGTTAGATGGATGGATGCTCCGGAAAAATGAATAAATTTTGTTCTCTTTTTGCGTGCTCACAATTGACACAATTTAAGAAACTTCAACCAAAGCCTTGAACATATATTGCAGAAAATTATTATTATTATAATTACTATTCAAATTTTATTATACCCTGATACCCTGTACCGTATAGTACAAAGGGTATATTAAGTTTGTGCAAGCCGAAAATGTATGTAACATATAGAAGGACACATAAAGTGCACCCAACACAAAAAATCTCTTCTGGCTTTAAGTTATAACAACAAAAATTTGCAACATCGCCAAGAGCTTAGAACCCACCATTTTTATGTCGTAAAAAGTCAAGTGCATTATAGATTATTGCAGGGATGCATAGGAAATTGAGGAATGGTAAACGAAAAGTTGATTGTATCAAAAATATTTGTACAATGTATTTTACACCATCACGAATTCTCGTCTTAGCTTTTAAGCGCATGTTAGATGGATGGATGCTCCGGAAAAATGAATAAATTTTGTTCTCTTTTTGCGTGCTCACAATTGACACAATTTAACAAACTTCAACCAAAGCCTTGAACATATATTGCAGAAAATTATTATTATTATAATTACTATTCAAATTTTATTATACCCTGTACCGTATAGTACAAAGGGTATATTAAGTTTGTGCAAGCCTGAGACAGATGTATGTACATATAGAAGGACACATCTGAGACACCCCAAAGATACCTAAAATATGATCAGGGTGAATAGAGAAGTCGATATACCCATGTCCGTCTAGATCTCAGAGATGGTTAGAGCTAGAGTAACCAAACTTTCACATTAGATCCCATATTATTCCATAGAAGACAATTTTATTTTATTTTTTTGATATCGGGGATAAATTATATAGCTCTCTTATGTGTGTTTGAGACGACCTCGACAAAATAAAAAATTTTAGATGTATAATTCGTGTGTTTGTTTCTATAGTTCCCAAACACTGTACCAAATTTCATTAAAATCGGTTGACTATATCATATAGCTCCCATAGGACTCATCGGCCAAAATAACTTTTTTTAAAGCAAACTTTGCTATATTTCGTTTTTTAATAAAGATATCGTAACCAGATTTGGCGTTTGGAAATTGTTTAGAACACTTAAGCAATGTGCCAGATTTGAACAAAATCGGTGGACTGTATAATATAGCTCCCATAGGGCCGATCTTCCAAAAAAATGATTTATGAACAAAATTTGTTGTGTTTTGTTTGTTTGTTTATTAATATATTGGGACCAAATTTGATATTCGTCAGTTTTTTATAGTTCCTAAGCACTGTACTAAATTTAATCCAAATCGGTTGACTATATCACATAGCTCCAATAGGACCAATCGGTCCAAAAAAAAGTTTTTAATACAAAATCCGATGTGTTTCATTTGTTTGTAAAGATATTTGAACTAAATTTAGCATTCAGATCTTTTTTAAGGTATTTAATCACTATGTCAAATTTTATTGAAATCGGTTGACTATATCATATAGCTCCCATAGGAAAGATTGGTCAAAAAAAAATTTTTTGCTTAAAAATTCTTCTGTTTTTGGTTTTTTGTGAAGGAACCGGATTTTATTGCAAGCTAGTGGTACAGGGTATCCCAAAGTTGTCCGCGCCCGAATTTACTTACGCCATTTTTTTTCTTAAAGCCAATATGCAATGGATTTTAAACAATTTATTGTCTTTAAGCAAAGGTTGGCTGTAACTAATTCCATTGCAAACAATTTAACTTTTAACATAAGCCTATATTAAGTCCTTTCGTAGCCTTTTTAATATATACGATAACCCTATAGCTGAATGTATACAAAAATCGCGTGTATGCAAAAAAATGTTCATATTGTAAACGATTTTGCTTTAATCAAATAATTTATTTATAAGAATCGCTTATATGCAAAAGTATTTCATATAAGCATTTCCATGGGTTCTTGATGGAGTTTATATTTTTTATATTTCCACGCAAAAGCTACTTATTTTGTTTTTTGGATAAAAGCATTTTTAGCATTTTGTAACAAAATTCCTACTCGCACTTAGATTCAACTTATTCGTAAAGTACTAATTAGTAATTGCTTGTAAGCAATGCTTCAGTTTTCTTACAAGATTATCTCTCTCTCGATTCTAAATTACTTAAAACAATCTCTGACAAATAAAAGATACGAAAAATTTGTTCATTAAATTATGCAAATTTCGAAACTCGTATTCTTCGGGTTAACTTAGAAATGGCTTTGCTATAACAAATTTCTTTATTAAAATATGCAAATATTAATACTTGTATTCATCTACTTAATTTTTTTTTTTGCAATTTAGTCAATTGAATATAACAATTTTGGTTTTGTTTAAAAAAAATGTATTGCATATAGCCGATTATAACTTATTTGCAATAATCTCTTATTTGTAAATATACAAAATGCTTTGAAAATTCCATTTCTACAATATTTTTCTCATATATGTATAAGTTCTTGCCTCTTGCTGCTTATGACTAAATGGCAATTATCGCTTGAATGCAAAAAATAAACAATTGTTTGTTAGCTTTATCTGCTTTTCGGTAAAATTACTCTTCTTTACCATCAGCTTCTCTAGTAAGCTTTTACGCTTCTGAGGCCGTATAGATTGTATACGGGTTTGCTCTAAAAAAAAAGTTACATACAGCCAATTACAACTTATTTGCAATAACCTCTTATATGCAAAATGCTTTAAAAATTACACTCCTACAATATTTTTATCATAAGCAAGTTCTTGTCTATAGCTAGCCTATGTCTAAATAGCAATTATCGCTTGTATGCAAAAAATTCAACAATTGTATTATAGTTATTTTTCTAACGTTGTACTATCGGCTTTTTTGTTAAGCAATTGCCTCAAGCTTTTTCTTAGGGATAATTGATTTTATACTAATATCACTTATTAGCTAAAATTATGTGTTGTAAAATGCCCTTTTCAAATAAGTGCTGCTTGAATATATGAATGTCAAATCCTTGCTTAGGTAACGCCAGAGTAAGAGCAGAATGTGGCTTGACGGCCTCGTTCGAGTGCATTTTTCTGCTTTTGGTATTAAAAATTTGATTTCCCAACTGAAGAATAAGATGCTTGATCCTGGAAAGTTTCTCTACAATAAGCTTATTTTAAAATATACATATAAATTCTTATTCATAAAAAGTCGTTAACTCTTATAAATGCATCTCAACTGATGTCAATCAGAGCTCTGTTAATGTGCGGCCTTCAACGGCAAGTTCATTGTCAGCTGCTGCATAGCATAAATGTTAAGCGATTTTAACAGTTCCCGTAATGAGTGCTTAACATGATTACCCCTTTGCATATAACATAGCTGCCACATTTAACAGCATGCACTTCACAGATACTGTTAAAAATCTGTTAATTTTAACATGTGCAGTGTAAACAAAAGCTCTGAGACAAAATAAGATGATAGATTTGAAATGTTGCCAAAAAGACTAAACTTAAAATGTCGTCATGCGAAATCTCCGTTTTCTAAATATCCTTTGTGGTGTTCTGATGTATGGAAAGTGCTTTATCAAGAAACAAAATGTTTCGATGTAGTTTAAATATTCCAGACAGCCACTTTCTTTTTTAATTTAAAATTTTGTTGGCACAAAAGTAGCAAAAATAGCTTGCTTTTGGTTTCCTTATCAACCCCATAATAAAATTCATGAATCTCTACTTAATTTTTTAATCTTCTTGCTGATTATGTTAATTTAGTGGTATAAACTTATTTTTAATAAAGTAAAACTGTTAATACTTTGTTAAAACGAAATATGTATTTAAAGCTAAAACAAGCTGAATGCAATTTAAAAAGTACTAGATTTAAAACTATAAGCATTTAACAAATTTATAAGCATTTTCGAAGAGAGCTAGAAATAGGTGTAACATTCTAAAATGGCAATATGTACTGTGAAGGCTTAACATATTTTTAACATTGCATGTTAGGCGGCTAGCTTTCCCTCTCTGTTAGCTTGCTATTAGAATCAAAGTACTGCTGGATTTTTATGAACTACTTTTTATAATTGCTTAGATAAACATATTTATAAAATATATATAAAAATTATTTTTTCATAAAAATCGGTAAAAATTAAATATCGTATTGGAACAAAATAAGTGTAATTCGAAAATTGTGAAAAAATAATAGCAACTATGTATTACAGTATACAAAAATGTTATTGTTGCCATAACAATTTCCTTAAATCTACTAATATAGTAATCAGTAACTAAAAGGACATAAACGCGTTTGAAGTAAAACTTTATTCATTTTTCTATGTAGCTTTTATTAAATACTACATATACTTTAGTTATAATAATAAAACGCAATTTTATTTATTAGCAGAAACAAAACGTGAGAGCAAGTTCAAACTTGTCCATGTAAATAATTTATGCAAATTTTCATTTACATTTTATTCAATTACAACTAAAAATACTGTTACATCAATATATGTATATATGTATATCGCTTCAAAATGCATACATATGTATGCAAACGGTTTTAAACATCACATTTACTTTTATTTATCAACTTCGCTCTGCCAAAGCATAAGCAGTGCGAATAGGACAACATCAATAGTAATTCCTTTGCGCTGAGCGCATAAGAAAGCATTATAAAAAGAAATAGAAAAACAATTAAACAATGTAACTGTTACGTAATGCTGCTTGGCTTTGTTGTTAATGCAACTCTAACCAACCCCACAGCCCGATCGTACTTTGTAAGCAACAAAGCCACGCATAGCCAGCTATGGAGCGCTTTAATTTTTTTTGAGAGTAAACAAATTAAGAGAGCTGGCACACAAGCTAATGCATGTTAAAATAATATTATATAATAATAATAATTATTTCACCATAAGCTAATGCATGCAAAGGCACTTGTATGTACATATGTATATATGTATGTCGCTTTGTTGTATTCACGCAATGCATAAAAACACAACTCTTGCAAAAACAATTTTCTGGAAATGCCGCTTAATTCCAGCATGGAAGGAACTTAAGTCACTCACACATCCATAGGGGCGTAACAACTACAACAAATATTAATATATTTCTTACTTACTTGCACTTGCACAATTGTTGCTGCCTACATTTTGCTATAAAAAGCTTATGTAACATTTTTAGCATGTTGGCTTTTTTAGCACTAATATTTTTTGAATAAGCCAAATTAAAAACCTTTTAAAGACTTAACTTGCACTTGCACTGAAAAAAAAAATAAAAAAAACACTTGCTAAGCCTTTCCAGGACACACGTACGCACGCACCAATTTACAACAACGACTTGCACTCTCAGCTCCAACACGCACTTTAGCTGAATAATTTATAAATTTATTTAACAATTTCAACTTGTTGCATCACGCAAATAATATAATTAATAAATTTTTTTAAAGCGGCTTACACGAATTTGGCGTAATCTACGCTTCTATTTTTTCAACCGATCTGCGCGACGTTACAAATGCATTTAAGTTCATTCAGAAAAATTTTTGTTCTTATGGAGCGAAGAGCGGGTGGCTGCGCTGCCAAAAATGAAGAAAGAAACTAAAAGGTGTAAGAAGTTCGAGGCTGGTCGACAGTAAACTGCGCTTCAGTCTCGTTTCTTCCTTTGTTTTTTAACATTCTACCTATCTATTACAAACAGTGCACATGATATATAAATGCCCCATTTAGGCTTGGGTGTAAGGCAGTGTCTCATGCACGATCAAATCTCTCTGTCGCTTTTGTTTGCGGTTTCTCTATCTTGTGCGCTTTTGCTTACTGCGCTGCTTACTCACACAAAGAAATGTTTGTTTGTATGTGTTTTGCCCACGAATACCGTGCGTGGGTGTGTATAGGCACGCGTTTTAAAGTACAATGAATCAAAAAAATCGGCACTCAAAATTGTTTATGTACAAAATTAAATACAATTAATTTTACTAAATGCTTGCATAAATAAAGTAAAAAAAATGGCGGACGTAAGTCGGGCGCGGACGACTTTAGGATACCCTGTACCACTAGCTTGTAATAAAGTCCGATTTCTTCACAAAAAACCAAAAACAGAAGAATTTTTAAGCAAAAATTTTTTTTTGACCGATCGTTCCTATGGGAGCTATATGATATAGTCAACCGATTTCAATAAAATTTGACACGGTGCTTAAATACCTTAAAAAGATATGAACGCCAAAGTTATTTCAAATATCTTTACAAACAAACAAAACACATCGAATTTTGTATAAAAAACGTGTTTTTGGACCGATTGGTCCTATGGGAGCTATATGATCTAGTCAAACGATTTGGATTAAATTTGGTACAGTGCTTAGGAACTATAAAATACTCACGAATGTCAAATTTGGTCCCAATATCTTAACAAACAAACGAAACACAACAAATTTTGTTAAAAAATCGATGTTTTGGAAGATCGGACCTATGGGAGCTATATGATATAGTCCACCGATTTTGTTCAAATTTGGCACATTGCTTAAGTGGTCTAAAAATTTCCAAACGCCAAATCTGGTTAGGATATCTTTATTAAAAAACGAAATATAGCCAATTTTTCTTTAAAAAAGTTATTTTGGCCGATCGGTCCTATGGGAGCTATATGATATAGTCAACCGATTTTGATCAAATTTGGTACAGTGATTGGGAACTATAAAAAACTTTCGATTGCCAAATTTCGTTCCGATATCTTCATAAACAAACGAATTATTCATCTAAAACGCTTTTTTTTTCGAGGTCGTCTCAAACACCCCCATGGGAGCTATATAATTTATCCCCGATATCAAAAAAATAAAATAAACTTGCCTCCTATGGAATAATATGGGATCTAATGTGAAAGTTTGGTAACTCTAGCTCTTACCATCTCTGAGATCTAGGCGTTCACACGGACGGACGGACGGACAGACGGACAGACGGACGGACGGACAGACGGACAGACGGACATGGGTATATCGACTTCTCTATTCACCCTGATCATATTTTAGGTAACTTTGGGGTGTCTCCGACGTCTCCTTCTATATGTTACATACATTTTCGGCTTGCACAAACTTAATATACCCTTGGACCATACGGTACAGGGTATAAAAATTTGGATTGAGCTGTAAAAAATTATTTTATTATTTTTTTATATTATATATGTAAAAAAATTTACATTTAATTCGTTACTAAAGCAATATACTATTATAATATAGCAATATTTTATGACAAAAGCTTTAACTTTCTCGCTATAATATTGGCTTTTAAATAGTAAAATTGTATATCAATTTCACTGTGCAACTCTGAATGTTACTTTAAAACTAGTTGTCCTCTTTTCTGCCGCTGACGTTATCTTATGTATTTAAAATTGGTCAACTGAGTAACCTGTGCGCAGACTTTTTTGGTTCATTGTAAACAAACGGTTTTATTTCTTTTTATACCCTGTACCGTATGGTACGAAGGGTATATTAAGTTTGTGCAAGCCGAAAATGTATGTAACATATAGAAGGAGACGTCGGAGACACCCCAAAGTTACCTAAAATATGATCAGGGTGAATAGAGAAGTCGATATACCCATGTCCGTCTGTCCGTCTGTCCGTCTGTCCGTCCGTCCGTCCGTCCGTCTGTCCGTCCGTGTGAACGCCTAGATCTCAGAGATGGTAAGAGCTAGAGTTACCAAACTTTCACATTAGATCCCATATTATTCCATAGGAGGCAAGTTTATTTTATTTTTTTGATATCGGGGATAAATTATATAGCTCCCATGGGGGTGTTTGAGACGACCTCGTAAAAAAAAAGCGTTTTAGATGAATAATTCGTTTGTTTATGAAGATATCGGAACGAAATTTGGCAATCGAAAGTTTTTTATAGTTCCCAATCACTGTACCAAATTTGATCAAAATCGGTTGACTATATCATATAGCTCCCATAGGACCGATCGGCCAAAATAACTTTTTTAAAGAAAAATTGGCTATATTTCGTTTTTTAATAAAGATATCCTAACCAGATTTGGCGTTTGGAAATTTTTTAGACCACTTAAGCAATGTGCCAAATTTGAACAAAATCGGTTGACTATATCATATAGCTCCCATAGGTCCGATCTTCCAAAAAATCGATTTTTTAACAAAATTTGTTGTGTTTCGTTTGTTTGTTAAGATATTGGGATCAAATTTGACATTCGTGAGTATTTTATAGTTCCTAAGCACTGTACCAAATTTAATCCAAATCGTTTGACTAGATCATATAGCTCCCATAGGACCAATCGGTCCAAAAACACGTTTTTTATACAAAATTCGATGTGTTTTGTTTGTTTGTAAAGATATTTGAAATAAATTTGGCATTCATATCTTTTTTAAGGTATTTAAGCACTGTGTCAAATTTTATTGAAATCGGTTGACTATATCATATAGCTCCCATAGGAACGATCGGTCAAAAAAAAATTTTTGCTTAAAAATTCTTCTGTTTTTGGTTTTTTGTGAAGAAATCGGACTTTATTACAAGCTAGTGGTACAGGGTATCCTAAAGTCGTCCGGGCCCGACTTTACGTCCGCCATTTTTGATTTTAGTTTTGTGCTGCGAAACTGTTAAGTACCGCAGTGTGTGTGTATGTGTGTGAAGATATGTGATTCCAATTTCTATTCTTCCTATTTTTCTTTAAAATAAAGCTAATCGGCGCGTTTTTGTTTTTTTTTTTTAATTAATAAGCGTATTTTAACGTCGCACAGTGGCACGGAAGCTGAAAAATCGTTGCAAAAATCATATCTTCTAAACAAATTGAGATTTTTTTATGAATTAAAATGCAGTTGAAAGACAAATCTTTAGGCTTAAAAAAGTACTCATATATACGATATCTGAGATCTGCGCAATATGTTGTTGAAGTTGGGTTTTGTTGCCTATGCCATATTTGCCATATTTATGAAGAAAATGTTGATGATATATTTTTTGCTCATATTATAACAAAAATTGTTATATCAGTTGTTTTTTCTAAAATAATTTTCCACATTTACGTTTGAGGGGATATGTAAAAGACTTAGCATTTGTTTTGAATAACTTGTCAACTCAAGGAACTCAAGTGTTTAAGGGATGCAACTAGTGGATCTGTAAAGGCTGCCAACACATTATAAAGATCCTGGTTTTCCCATGATTGTGATATTTTACAAGCATTTGTGGCTCTAAATTTTGTATAATCATTGTTTCTTTATTCCTGGGCTTTTTCCGACATCTCCCCATTGGGTAGGCAATGATATTCTATTAAAGATTGGCCATGTGCCATAATTTTGTGAAGTCGTACAGATTTTTTGACATCATATGTGCAACCCATTTTTGAAAAAGGTCCTTTTTCACTAAAATAGTCCTAGAAAAAAACGAGCTATAAGAGGATAGTAAAAAAACGGATTTTAAATGCTGAAACATCGCCCTAACATAAAATATAAGTCTCATCTCTGGAGATTTTTCATCGTCGACTAGTGTTACCAATAAAATTAATATATATAAAAAAAATGGTACTTTAATTTTTTTTTTAATATTAGTAGGTATAGGACACAATAAAATCCAAAACCTTTTTATAACGAGATTGTTGTGCAGTCTTCTGTTGTTTAAAGACCCCAACTAATCGCAAAAACAAAAAAAAGTTTAAATTAATTTACTGTTCTTTTATTTATTTTTAAAGCACTCAAAAACTTTCAACGCGTTTCATGGCTTTTTATTTCATTGTAAAAACCCATTTTTTTAAACCAATTCCTACTAAAACATGTACTTCAAGTAAACAGAAATACTTTCGCGGCCGAAAAACAGCATTTCTATAAAAATATTTCCCCTCAAAAACAACATACAATACACATAAATTCCAAAACATAAAGGAGTAAAATTTGGTTTACAGACGCCATCTCTTAAACAATTTGCCAAACTGGCTTTTAAGAACGATGCCTTTCATAGCATACAAAACAGTTGCTATAAAATATAGCTTGTCCCAAAAAGCTTTAATATTTGGCCTAAATAAGTTCATTTTGGTATAAATAGAAATGTTCCAGGAGCTGAACCCTTACAAATTGTGTTGTAAGCTTTAAAAGCTTTCATTATTCGCTCTCACTATGACCCATGACATGCTTTAACATAGTTCGCCAAGTTGACCCCATTCATCAAAATAAAGTAGTAAGCTCCACAATTGACATTGCATGTGTGCGTAATTCCTAAAGCAGCTCTGTCATAGGATGACGTGCCCTACGATATAAAAAAAATACGAGTGCTAATTAAGTGCATGAAAAAAAAGCTTTAATAAAATTATAAAACTTCGAACCCATTAAGTGGTAAAAATAAATGATAAGACATTGTCGTATTTATCTATCCTTTGTTAAGTATGATATGAGCTAAAATTTAAATATACCGTTAATAAAATACACTTTGTTCCAAACACTTGATTGATAAATATTCGTTATCAACGATGATTAACCTAATTATAAACTGAAGAAATAAGCGTGTTTGATAGCACTGTCTATAACTGGATTTATTAAGCTTCAACAAGTGGGTTGGAAATTTTGGCGATAGGCGGACTATAATTCAAATTATATTTAGTTTTCATTATATTTCTAAAAAAAAAAAAAGTTATATATATATAAACATATATATAAATGCATTTTATGATTTAAAAATAAAAAAAATAATCATAAAAAGTAATACGCCTCAATTGGGAAACGAACCGCGGTCTTTTATACATCGTTTAGGTTTTAAGGCCAACTCTCTACCAACTGAGCTATCCTTATATACGATTTTATCGTTGAGGCTATTCGAACTCTCGACTCTAAAAAACTATATTTGGAATATTTCCCATTTTTTATGGTCCCATGCCAATGGCTCTGAATATTAATCGAAATATTATTTAAAGCTCAGCCTACGTTGCTTTTTTTAACTTTGAATTAATTTAAAAATTTTTAAGACTAAGCAACTTTATAATTTTTTTGGGAGTAAAAGCGACATTGTAGAAAAAAAATATAATAATAATAAATTTGACCTGTCTGGACACATAAGCAGTCCGAAAGTTTAGTTATCCTTTCCAAAATCCTATATACATGCTCCACTATTTAGGCGTTTGCACAGGCAGACAGTCAGAAAGACAATCGAAGACTCCTTCTCTTTGTTACATACATTTTATATACCCCTTATCTTAACCCATTAAAAATCGAGACCCTTTAAAATTAATCCACTTCGAAACCCAAGCAGATACAGTGGCCATCAATGGTTCAAGGCTATAGAGAATAAATACATACATATAATCAGAACCAAATACTGTGCTGTGCTACGGAAACCAAATCTTTTATTTGGATTCGTTTTGAAACCGAATGTTTGTTGCTTTCATTTCCACCAAACCGAATTTTTCATGTGCTTTGAAACCGAACGATTTGTTGCAAGTCGAATTAAAACAAAATGGCACGCATTTACATTAAAATAATTTCTAAATACTCTTTTTTTTGATATTGAAAAAAACAATTTACTGCACACGTGGACACTGAAAAACATTTTTATAAAACTACAATTTTAAAAAAAATTTATTAGATTGCGAGTTTTTTTGAAATCTTGATCCTACGTACTGGGCTCACCCAATGCGATCAATAACAGCTTTCGACTATTGGAACGATGACATAGCCCAACAAACAAATGTTTGTGTTTTCTTATGTATTTCGACGCGCCAACTCCCTCCAACAAAACCTAACCTCAAAAAACTCGACAGCATATTTTCAAGACTTTGAGGTCCGTAGCCCCGGATTCGATTTTTTTGTTCCGTTTCTGTGCTATAATACATACTCAAAACAGTATCTTATTCGAGTCCTAAGGTCCGACGATTTTATTATTACTTTCTTAAGATCACTGAATTCGAATCTGGGGTACCAAAAAGAGACATTATCGTCGATTATCTGATATAGCCTCCATAATCCTGAATCCAAATCCGCCAACAGAGCCTAAGCTCAAAAAACCCCACAACATTCTTTCAGGACTGGGGGTTTTGATAGATTCGGATTCGATTTATTTGTGCCGTTCCGGAAAAAAGAGCCCATAATGAATCTAATTCGAGTGATAATGTACGGAATCCTATAAAGACCTTCCAATGGAGGTATCTTTCAAGTTATCGGACTACAGTAGCATCTTTCAGGCGGAGGTGTTCGCCATAAAGAAGCCGCCAGAACTAGCGCTCACCCCAGAGCAGAGCCGAATAAATATTATCGTGGACAGTCAAGCGGCAATCAAATCCATAGAAGCCTTCAGCAATAATTCCAAAGGTGTACTGGTAAGCAGGGACACTTTAGGCGAACTTTTGTTTTGGGTTCCCAGCCACCAGAGTATTGATGGAAATGGAATAGCTGACAGGCTCGCAAAGGAAGGTGCTGTATCAAGTCAACCGTCACTTCAGAATCTTAAGATTCCATTAAGGACGATTTACCATAGAGCAGAGGAAGGTACTGTAACCAGATCCGACCACTTTCTGGTACAACAAAACGAACTGCAAGATAGCTCGCACTATGTTAAGTAAGAAAATCAACAACAGACAAGCCCAGTCAGGTGCGTATCGAGGTGGTGGTGTGGGGGGTGTGACCCCCCCAAACATCCATCAGTTGGCAAATCTCGGATATTTCACGCAATATTCGAGAAATAAAAATTAAGAATCGGTTATTTATCGGTAATTTATTAAATCGAGTAGGCATTTTGAGGCTCATCACCCCCCCACATTCAACGCTCTCGCTTCGCCACTGAGCCCAGTGTATTCTGCAACTCCCAAGAAGAGACTGTAGACTCATAGTGGGCATAGTTACTGGTCATTGCCTGGCCGCAGCAGGAAGTGTAGGGAGACAGAGGCCAAAGAGACTCTGGAGCACCTCATCTGCCGCTACCCCGCGTACGCGCATACTCGACGACAAACGTGCATTGTACACCAACCGTATCTTCCGGTTCCACCTATGACTATACAGTCTGTATGTGACTCCCCCCAGTGGTCAACCGATGTAACCTAACCTAGCCTAATGTGCGACGATATTTTTCATATGTTCTTGGGACAACTGAATCCGAATCTCGAATCCTTCGGGTTTCTGATGTAACCTCCAAAATACATCGATGTGGGATGTTTTTTGCGTTTAGGATAAACCAAAACCAGTTTGGCCAATTCTTATAGTAGATTCGTATGCTGCGAGTCCAAATAAATTGTCTAAGAAAATAGCCAAAAGTTTTTATACTTAGTAATTTTATGGTTATTGACCTTCTTAAAAAAATTATTGAAAATCTACAGATTCGAAGAAAGTATCTAAATGTTAATAGTAAATATTTTTTCTTTCGTTTGATGGTGATCAAATGTTTTTTTAAATAAAAAGAAAATTCAAACGTTTTTTAAGATAGTCAACAGGATGATGACAAACCTATAAGCATATAGGCCTAAACATAACAAACAAGTTCGTTTAAAAGCACAATATTCAGTTTTGTATTCTGGGAAAAATGGAGTATAAAGATGTCAAAGCACACAATCAAAAATAAAAAATTCCAAAATTTATGCACGATTAATGTTTTTGCAGTTTAATAAATTTAGAAAAAAAAAAAGGATTACAATGTTCCTTTATTTGCTTGTCAGCTTGGAGCAGGCAAGAATGTTTTTCGGAAATTCAGTGTAGTAGGCGGTCAGCTTATCTGTGGCAGCGACCACACAACCAGCCGAATCGGTAGCGCCCTTTGGCACCTGCTTGGCAAGCTTTACAGCTTTCTTGACCTGGTTAGTGAGCTTCCAAACTTGCAGGAGTACCTTTACAGCACAGCTGTTGGTTATCTTTTGCTCCTCGGGCTCTTCGTCGGTAATATTACACACTTGAGTTTTAGTATGAATAATATTATTGGAAGTGTTGATAATATCCAGATTGGCTTGAAGCAGCTTGGTCACTTGCTTAGTGGCATTCACGCCGCATTTGCCCACATCGATGGCATATTGCTCAGCACTAGCCTGTATGCCAACCACCCATTTTATAATACAATTGAAGCCCTTAAGTGTGCGCAAACTCTTCTTAATAGCCCAACCGACATCGGACAACCACCACCACCACTGAGCCTCGATTTCAATGCCTTCCACTGGCACCTCTTCCAGTTCAATGTCACGCGGTTCGATTAATCCAGTGCCTGCATGCACCTAGTAAATTTGATATCATTATTAGCAATAAAATTTCGCCGAGTTTAAATTTTCGTACTTACAGTAAGCACGCAAACTGCCGCAAGCAGTAAAAAGAGAGAGAACTTCATGTTGTTTACTTTTGATTAGAATAAAAACTTCTATATGGATTGTTTATTTGCCAGTTGCTTATATAGCTTTGTACAAGTACAGTGTATATAATTCAACCTTTTTTAATTAAGCAATACCTGAATTTTTAGTCGGTTTGATAGCCAGATAACAAATATCATCAATCAAAATAACAAATTAAAGCTAAAAGAAAATATTATCTGTGTGCTATTAGCAACCGATGAAGCATATGACAATATATCAAAATCGTTAAATATTAAATATAAAATATTATGTAGGTTGTAATTTAAAAATAATATTGATATTGTACTAGAGTGAAGTTATCTACAAAAGTCTGTTTGACTTTTAGTACTGGCAAAATATATATTTTTTTAGTTTATACCAAATTGAGTTTACACCTGATTCAATTTAATTATCACAGTTCCAATGCAAGCCGAAATGATAATAAAGTGTTCTGTTGCGCTGGAGTCCCAACGATATTTTTTTTTTTTTTGTGTGTGGAGGAGCTAAAAGAAATCAATTTACAATACATATCCTTAATCTCACGTGTTAATCAAATACTTACTTTTTGAGAGTCGCTAATTTCCTTTGTCGGCCATAAATCCTAAAGTTATTTGTTTATATCTACATATTTCTTTTGTTTTTTGTGTTTTTTATTAGCTCTTATCATCAGATTTCACAATCAAACGTTATGTTTCAGATCCTTTTTCATTAATCCAATGTGAAGCTCTTTTTCGAAATAGTTAAGTTGTCTTATCGTCCGGTCGAGCAACATACACGCTTTTAAGATGACTTCGAATGTGCGAAATTTTTGAATGAATCAATGAAATGAAATTGGCTTTTCCGAACATTTTTTTCAGAAGCTCATGGAATCAAAAGATTATTTAAAACTCAGCCTACGTTGCTTTTTTTAACTTAGAATAAACTTCTACATTATAATTATATAAATTAAAAATAAAAATTATTTAAAACTAAAGAACTTTACAATTTTTTGGGAGTAAAAGCGACATGGTAGAAAAAAATATAATAATAATAAATTTGACCTGTCTGGATACATAAGCAGTCCGAAAGTTTAGTTGTCCTTTCCAAAATCCTATATACATGCTCCATTATTTCGGCGTTTGTACAGGCAATCAAAGACTCGTTCTCTTTGTTATATACATTTTATATACCCCTTATCTTAATCCATTAAAAATCGAGACCCTTTAAAATTAATACACTTCGAAACTCAAGCAGATACAGTGGCCATCAATGGGTCAAATACATACATATAATCAGAACCAAATACAATCAGCTGTGCTCCGGAAACCGAATCTTTTATTTGGATTCGTTTTGAAACCGAATGTTTGGTGCTTTCATTTCCACCAAACCGAATTTTTCATGTGCTTTGAAACCGAATGATTTGTTGCAAGTGGATTTAAAACAAAATAGCACGCATTTACTTTAAAATAATTTGTTAAATACTCTTTATTTGATATTGAAAAAAAAAATTTCCTGCACACACGGACACTGAAGAACATTTTTTATAAAACAACAATTTTAAAAAAATTTATTAGATTGCGAGTTTTATTAAAATCTTGCCTACGTACTAGGCTTACCCAATGCGGTCAATGACAACTTTCGATTATTGGAACGATAACATAGCCCTACAAACAAATGTTATGTTTTCTTATGTATTTCGACGCGCCAACACCCTCCAACAAAACCTAACCTCAAAAAACTGGATAGCATATTTTCAAGACTGGGAGGTCCGTAGCCCCGGATTCGATTTTTTTATTCTGTTTCTGTGCTATAACACAAACTCAAAACAGAATCTTATTCGAGTCCTAAGGTCCAACCATTTTATTATTACTTTCTTAAGATCACTGAATTCGAATCTGGGGTCAAAGAGAGACATTATCGTCGGCTATCTGATATAACCTCCGTAATCCTGAATCCAAATCTGCCAACAGAACCTATGCTCGAAAAATCCCACAACATCTTTTCAGGACTGGGGGTTTCGGTAGATTCGGATTCGATTTATTTGTGCCGTTCCAGTGCGATAACATAAACTCAAAAGAACCCATAAAGAATCTTATTCGAGTGCTAATGTACGGTATCCTGTATAGACCCTCACATGGAGTATCTTCCAAGTTATCGGACCACTGTAGCATCTTTCAGGCGGAGGTGTTCGCCCTAAAGAAGGTGCCAGAACTAGCGCTCACCCAGAGCAGAGCCGAATAAATATTTTCGTTGACAGTCAAGCGACAATCAAATCCATGGTAGCCTTCAGCTACAATTCCAATGGTATACTGGTAAGCTGGGACACTTTAGTTGAACTAAGCACTCTTAAGGAGGTGTACGTGTAGGGCGACAGAGGCCAAAAAGAACTCTGAAGTACCTCATCTGCCGCTGCCCCGCGTTGGCGTTTGCCAAGTATTTGCGCATACTCGACGACTAAAATGCATTGTACGCCAACCGCATCCTCCGGTTCTACTAAGGATTATGCAGTCTGTATGTGACTACCTCCAGTGTTCAACCGATGTAACCTAATATAACCTAAAGTCTGACAATATTTTGTATATGTTCTTAGGATAACTGAGTCCTAAACTGGAATCCGTCCGTCCAAAATATATCGATGTGGGATGTTTTTTACGGTTAGGATAAACCAAATCCAGTTGGGCTAATTCTTATAGTGTGAAAATAGGTTTTTATTTTGTCTAAGGAAACAGCCAAAAGTTTTTATACTTAGCACTTATATGGTTTTTGAAGTTCTAAAAAAATTATTGAAAATTTCAAGATTCCAAGAAGGTATCTAATTACTTAATAGTAAATTTTTTCTTTCGCTTAATGGTAAACATTTTAAAAGAAAATTCAAACTTTTTTAAGATAATCAACACGATGATCACAAACTTATAAGCATTTAGGTCTAAACATAACAAACAAGTTCGTTTAAAAGCATAATATTAAGTTTTCTATTCTGTGTTTTGGGAAAAAAAAGGAATCTACAAAAAAGACGCATTAAAACTTCTGAAACAATCAAAAATAAAAAATTCCAAAAATTATACACGATTAATGTTTTTGCAGTTTAATAAATTTAGAAAAAAAAGGATTACAATGTTGCATTATGTTCCTTTATTTGCTTGTCAGCTTGGAGCAGGCAAGAATGTTTTTCGGAAATTCAGTGTAGTAGGCGGTCAGCTTATCTGTGGCAGCGACCACACAACCAGCCGAATCGGTAGCGCCCTTTGGCACCTGCTTGGCAAGCTTTACAGCTTTCTTCACCTGGCGAGTGAGCTTTAAAACTTGCGCGAGTACCTTTACAGTACAGCTGTTGGTTATCTTTTGCTCCTCGGGCTCTTCGTCGGTAATATTACACACTTGAGTTTTAGTATGTATAATGTTATTAGAAGTGTTGATTATATCCAGATTGGCTTGAATCAGCTTGGTCACTTGCTTACTGGCAGTCACGCCGCATTTGCCCACATCGATGGCATATTGCTCAGCACTAGCCTGTATGCCAACCACCCATTTTATAATACAATTGACGCCCTTAAGTGTGCGCAAACTACTCTTCATAGCCAAAACGAATTTGGACTGAGCCTCGATATCAATGCCTTCCACTGGCACATCTTCCAGCTCAATATCATGCGGTTCGATTAATCCAGTGCCTGCATGCACCTAGTAAATTTGATATCATTATTAGCAATAAAATTTCCCCGAGTTTAAATTTTCGTACTTACAGTAAGCACGCAAACTGCCGCAAGCAGTAAAAAGAGAGAGAACTTCATGTTGTTTACTTCTGATTAGAATAAAAACTTCTATATGGATTGTTTATTTGCCAGTTGCTTATATAGCATTGTACAAGTACAGTGTCTATATTTCAACCTTTAATTAAGCAACACCTGAATTTTTAGTCGGTTTGATAGCCAGATAACAAATATCATTAATCAAAATGACAAATTAAAGTCAAAATTATTTTCTGTGTGCTATTAACAACCGATGAAGCATATGACAATATATCAAAATCATTAATAAATAAAAAATAAAATATTATGTAGTTTGTAATTTAAAAATAATATTGATATTTTACTAGAGCGAATATCTATCTACAAGAGTCGGTTTGACTTTTAATACTGCCAAAATATATTTTTAGTTTATACAAAATTGATTAATCATATAAAATTAAGAGATCTACCTAAACCTGATTCAATTTAATTATCAAAGTTCAAGTGCAAACCGAAATGATAATAAAGTGTTCTGTTGTGCTGGAGTCCCAACGGTGCTGCGTTTGTGTTTTTGGGTTTTTTGTTTTTTGTGTGTGGTGGAGCTAAAAGAAATCAATTTACAGTACACATCCTTAATCTCACGACTTAATCAAATACTTACGTTTTGAGACACAAAAAAAATTGTTCGCTGTTGCTCGAAAATTTCCTTTGTCGGCCATAAATCATAAAGTTATTTGTTTTTATATATTTCTTTTGTGTGTTTTTTTATAGCTCTTATCTTCAGATTTCGCAAGCAATTATTATTTTCTATATCGTTTTTTCTTAATCCAATGTAAAGCTGTTAAACTAGTTAAAGTGTCTTATCATCTCGAGAAACATACAGGCTTTTTACATGATTTCCAATGTGCATACATTTTGAGCGCCAATGAAATGATATTGGTTTCCCGAACATTTCTTTCAGAAGCTTATTGCACAACTTATAGACAGTCATATTTATAATTATGTGTCACCTATTATTTGTAGCTTATAGTTTCGTGGCACAAAGGATTCATAACGCAGCAGATCATTGCCAAGATTTATCAAACATCCAGTTTATTTTTAAAATATATGTGGAATTTTTATCTTTGATCAATCAATGCCAGCAAATGCGTGTTTCAAATTTGCAGCGTTCCGCAAGGATACAAAACATCGACGGCATGCGCTTGCCAAATAATATGTGATACTTCAAGCCGGCCTGGCAATGACTGGAATAAATTTGAAATATGTTTAAAAACCATCTGGGATATGTTGCGATTGTCAGGACCCACAAAGTATGCTGTAAATTTTTGCAAAGTATTAAGTACTGACTGTGCATGAATATATATAAATACTTACTAAAGAGATATTTTCGATCACCAGTAAACTCTATAGGTTTTCCAACGTACATAGAAGCGTTACTAAGTGCTAGCACTCTTCCAGTCTGTTCTCCTATTTTCGTGGTATTTTTTGCTTGGCTTGCGTGCCTTAACGTAGCAAATAAATAGATTGAATAAGCGAATAAAATAGATCGCTGACGGCGACTCAATCGTGGTTTAAAATTGAAAGTCGTCCCTGTGCATTTGTTTAAACATTTCAGCTGAAAAGCAACTCTCAAAATGCTTCAAAAAAATATATAAAATGCATCGCCTTAATGCAACTCGTTTGCATGCAGCGCATACTCAAACTTACTAAATAATTAATCAAGAGCATTTCCCGCAGTATATACAGTTTGTTCATATAATTAGATTCTTCGCGAGACCAACAAAAGATCTTTTTTAAATGTGAAAACTAATTGAAAAACTTGTACATTTTTATTTGCGCATATTCAGAAGAAAAAAGATAGCGGTAAATTGATATGTCGCGTATTAACAATCGCTATCGATAGCAGAGTCACGGACTCAATTCGTGCTACTCATCGATAGTTATGTATTATGCACAGCTGATAAAATATTTGTTGTATTTTTAAATATTTAAAATTTTCTGCTATTGATTAATAAATTAAGTACTCTATATTATGAGCATATAACAAATACATAATTACAAATACTCATGTGAGTACATATGTACATATTACTGTTGTTGTCTGCTTATCAGCTGTAGATTTTAGCAACTACTTGGTCACAACAGTATTCCGCTTAGTTGAAAAGCACAGCTTCAATATGCAACTTCTAGTGATTATCTGCTTATGCTGTATATATAACGTGCGCGCTTTTGGAGACGAAGCCATTTTTGAAGATGAGGACATTTACAATCAGGCACTGCCTCCTGTAAACCACACGGGCCTAACCGCCCCAGGCACTAAATGGTGTGGCCCCGGAAATACGGCTGCCAACTTTGATGACCTTGGCTGGGAGCGAGAAACAGACAAGTGTTGCCGTGCTCACGACCATTGTCCTGATATATTAGAATCGCATACCTCAGTGCATGGGTTGCCAACTAATACGGACTGGTTTCCCATGTAAGTTAGATAATGTTTGCATATGTATTTAAATTTTCTTTTAAATTTTCATATTTTCCCAGTCTAAAATGCAGCTGCGAACAAGAGTTTATTAACTGCCTTCAAGCTATTAA